>CAKXZU010000194.1:0-177315 GCA_936014575.1 Bombus lapidarius
ACACACTCTATCAGATTTATTGGGGTTACGAAGATAAGTCGATGCGCGTTATACTCCCACATTTGCGTCTTTATAAAGGGGTACCTCGTTCGGTTTGCCCAACGTTAACACTCTTCCCTGTCATATCCAATGCAATTATAGTTTTTAAATTATCAAGGCCAAATAAATGTAATTGATCGTATCTCCGCTGCTATTGGGGTTACGAAGACATTTCGGAGCGCGTTATACTCCACATTTGATTCTTATACAGGTCAAATCGTTGGGTTTGCCTTACGTTTAATCTCTTCCCTGTCAAATCCAATGCAATTTTAGTATTTAAATTTCCAAGGCAAAATAAATCTAATTGATCGTATCTCCGCCGCTATTGGGGTTACGAAGACATTTCGGAGCGCGTTATACTCCACATTTGATTCTTTATACAGTGCAAATCGATGGGTTTGCCCTATGTTAACTCTCTCCTCTGTCAAATCCAATGCAATTATAGTATTTAAATTATCAAGGCCAAATAAATCTAATGATCGTATCTCCGCTGCTATTGGGGTTATCTAGGCAATTCGAATGCGCGTAATACTCCACATTTGATTCTTTATACAGGGCACATCGTTCGTTTTGCCCAGCGTTAACTCTCTTCCCTGTCAAATCCAATGCAATTATAGTTTTTAAATTATCAAAGCCAAATAAATCTAATTGATCGTATCTCCGCCGCTATTGGGGTGACGAAGACATTTCGGAGCGCGTTATACTACACATTTGATTCTTTATACAGGGCACATCGTTCGGTTTGCCCTATGTTAACTCTCTACCTCGTCCAAATCCAATGAAATTATAGTATTTAATTATCAAGGCCAAATAAATCTAATTGATCGTATCTCCACTGCTATTGGGGTTATCTAGGCAATTCGATGCGCGTAATACTCCACATTTGATTCTTTATACAGAGCACATCGTTCGTTTTGCCCAACGTTAACTCTCTTCCCCGTCAAATCCAATGCAATTATAGTTTTTAAATAATCAAAGCCAAATAAATCTAATTGATCGTATCTCCGCCGCTATTGGGGTGACGAAGACATTTCGGAGCGCGTTATACTACACATTTGATTCTTTATACAGGGCACATCGTTCGGTTTGCCCTATGTTAACTCTCTACCTCGTCAAATCCAATGCAATTATAGTATTTACGTTTTCAAGGCCAAATAAATCTAATTGAACGTATCTCCGCTGCTATTGAGGTTATCTAGGCAATTCGATGCGCGTAATACTCCACATTTGATTCTTTATGCAGGGTACGTCGTTCGTTTTGCCCAACGTTAACTCTCTTCCTTGTCAAATCCAATGCAATTATAGTTTTTAATTAATCAAGGCCAAATAAATCTAATTGATCGTATCTCCGCTGCTATTGGAGTTACGAAGACAGTTCGGAGCGCGTTATACTCCACATTTGATTCTTTATACAGAGCAAATCGTTGGGTTTGCCCTACGTTAACTCTCTTCCCTGTCATATCCAATGCAATTATAGTATTTAAATTATCAAGGCGAAGTAAATCTAATTGATCGTATCTCCGCCGCTATTGGGGTGACGAAGACACTTCGGAGCGCGTTATACTCCACATTTGATTCTTTATACAGGTCAAATCGTTGGGTTTGCCTTACGTTAACTCTCTTCCCTGTCAAATCCAATGCAATTATAGTATTTAAATTTCCAAGGCAAAATAAATCTAATTGATCGTATCTCCGCCGCTATTGGGGTTACGGAGACATTTCGGAGCGCGTTATACTCCACATTTGATTCTTTATACAGAGCACATCGTTCGGTTTTCCCAACGTTAACACTCTTCCCCATCAAATCCAATGCAATTATAGTATTTAAATTTTCAAGGCCAAATAATCTAATTGAACGTATCTCCGTTGCTATTGGGGTTATCTAGGCAATTCGATGCGCGTAATACTCCACATTTGATTCTTTATACACGGCACATCGTTCGTTTTGCCCAACGTTAACTCTCTTCCCTGTCATATCCAATGCAGTTATAGTATTTAAATGTTCAAGGCCAAATAAATCCAATTGATCGTATCTCCGCTGCTATTGGGGTTACGAAGACATTTTGGAGCGCGTCATACTCCACATTTGATTCTTTATACAGGGCACATCGTTCGGTTTGCCCTATGTTAATTCTCTTCCCCCGTCAAATCCAATGCAATTATAGTATTTAAATTTATCAAGGCCAAATAAATCTAATTGATCGTATCTCCGCTGCTATGGGGGTTATCTAGGCAATTCGATGCGCGTAATACTCCACATTTGATTCTTTATACAGGGCACATCGTTCGTTTTGCCCAGCGTTAACTCTCTTCCCTGTCAAATCCAATGCAATTATAGTTTTTAAATTATCAAAGCCAAATAAATCTAATTGATCGTATCTCCGCCGCTATTGGGGTGACGAAGACATTTCGGAGCGCGTTATACTACACATTTGATTCTTTATACAGGGCACATCGTACGGTTTGCCCTATGTTAACTCTCTACCTCGTCAAATCCAATGCAATTATAGTATTTACGTTTTCAAGGCCAAATAAATCTAATTGAACGTATCTCCGCTGCTATTGAGGTGATCTAGGCAATTCGATGAGCGTAATACTCCACATTTGATTCTTTATACAGGGCACATAGTTCGGTTTGCTCTATGTTAACTCACTCCTCTGTCAAATCCAATGCAATTATAGTTTTTAAATTATCAGGCCAAATAAATCTAATTGATCGTATCTCCGCTGCTATTGGGGTTATCTAGGCAATTCGATGCGCGTAATACTCCACATTTGATTCTTTATACAGGGCACATCATTCGTTTTGCCCAACGTTAACTCTCTTCCCCGTCAAATCCAATGCAATTATAGTTTTTAAATAATCAAAGCCAAATAAATCTAATTGATCGTATCTCCGCCGCTATTGGGGTGACGAAGACATTTCGGAGCGCGTTATACTACACATTTGATTCTTTATACAGGGCACATCGTTCGGTTAGCCCTATGTTAACTCTCTACCTCGTCAAATCCAATGCAATTATAGTATTTACGTTTTCAAGGCCAAATAAATCTAATTGAACGTATCTCCGCTGCTATTGAGGTTATCTAGGCAATTCGATGTGCGTAATACTCCACATTTGATTCTTTATGCAGGGCACATCGTTCGTTTTGCCCAACGTTAACTCTCTTCCCTGTCAAATCCAATGCAATTATAGTTTTTAAATTATCAAGGCCAAATAAATCTAATTGATCGTATCTCCGCTGCTATTGGAGTTACGAAGACAGTTCGGAGCGCGTTACACTCCACATTTGATTCTTTATACAGAGCAAATCGTTGGGTTTGCCCTACGTTAACTCTCTTCCCTGTCATATCCAATGCAATTATAGTATTTAAATTATCAAGGCCAAGTAAATCTAATTGATCGTATCTCCGCCGCTATTGGGGTGACGAAGACATTTCGGAGCGCGTTATACTACACATTTGATTCTTTATACAGGGCACATCGTTCGGTTTGCCCTATGTTAACTGTCTTCACTGTCATATCCAATGCAATTATAGTATTCAAATTTTCAAGGCCAAATAAATCTAATTGATCGTATCTCCGCTGCTATTGGGGTTACGAAGATAAGTCGATGCGCGTTATACTCCACATTTGCGTTTTTATAAAGGGTACATCGTTCGGTTTGCCCAACGTTAACACTCTTCCCTGTCATATCCAATGCAATTATAGTTTTTAAATTATCAAGGCCAAATAAATCTAATTGATCGTATCGCCGCTGCCATTGGGGTTACGACGACATTTCGGAGCGCGTCATACTCCACATTTGATTCTTTATACAGGTCAAATCGTTGGGTTTGCCTTACGTTAACTCTCTTCCCTGTCAAATCCAATGCAATTATAGTATTTAAATTTCCAAGGCAAAATAAATCTAATTGATCGTATCTCCGCTGCTATTGGGGTTATCTAGGCAATTCGATGCGCGTAATACTCCACATTTGATTCTTTATACAGGGCACATCGTTCGTTTTGCCCAGCGTTAACTCTCTTCCCTGTCAAATCCAATGCAATTATAGTTTTTAAATTATCAAAGCCAAATAAATCTAATTGATCGTATCTCCGCCGCTATTGGGGTGACGAAGGACATTTCGGAGCGCGTTATACTACACATTTGATTCTTTATACAGGGCACAACTCGTTCGGTTTGCCCTATGTTAACTCTCTACCTCGTCAAATCCAATGCAATTATAGTATTTACGTTTTCAAGGCCAAATAAATCTAATTGAACGTATCTCCGCTACTATTGGGGTTATCTAGGCAATTCGATGCGCGTAATACTCCACATTTGATTCTTTATACAGGGCACATCGTTCGTTTTGCCCTACGTTAACTCTCTTCCCTGTCATATCCAATGCAATTATAGTATTTAAATGATCAAGGCCAAGTAAATCTAATTGATCGTATCTCCGCCGCTATTGGGGTGACGAAGACATTTCGGAGCGCGTTATACTACACATTTGATTCTTTATACAGGGCACATCGTTCGGTTTGCCCTATGTTAACTGTCTTCACTGTCATATCCAATGCAATTATAGTATTTAAATTTTCAAGGCCAAATAAATCTAATTGATCGTATCTCCGCTGCCATTGGGGTTACGAAGACATTTCGGAGCGCGTTATACTCCACATTTGATTCTTTATACAGGTCAAATCGTTGGGTTTGCCTTACGTTAACTCTCTTCCCTGTCAAATCCAATGCAATTATAGTATTTAAATTTCCAAGGCAAAAATAAATCTAATTGATCGTATCTCCGCCGCTATTGGGGTTACGGAGACATTTCGGAGCGCGTTATACTCCACATTTGATTCTTTATACAGAGCACATCGTTCGGTTTTCCCAACGTTAACACTCTTCCCCATCAAATCCAATGCAATTATAGTATTTAAATTTTCAAGGCCAAATAAATCTAATTGATCGTATCTCCGCTACTATTGGGGTTATCTAGGCAATTCGATGCGCGTAATACTCCACATTTGATTCTTTATACAGGGCACATCGTTCGTTTTGCCCAACGTTAACTCTCTTCCCTGTCATATCCAATGCTATTATAGTATTTAAATTTTCAAGGCCAAATAAATCTAATTGATCGTATCTCCGCCGCTATTGGGGTTACGAAGACATTTCGGAGCGCGTTATACTCCACATTTGATTCTTTATACAGTGCAAATCGATGGGTTTGCCCTATGTTAACTCACTTCTCTGTCAAATCCAATGCAATTATAGTATTTAAATGTTCAAGGCCAAATAAATCCAATTGATCGTATCTCCGCTGCTATTGGGGTTACGAAGACATTTTGGAGCGCGTCATACTCCACATTTGATTCTTTATGCAGGGCACATCGTTCGGTTTGCTCTATGTTAACTCACTCCTCTGTCAAATCCAATGCAATTATAGTATTTAAATTATCAAGGCCAAATAAATCTAATTGATAGTATCTCCGCTGCTATTGGGGTTATCTAGGCAATTCGATGCGCGTAATACTCCACATTTGATTCTTTATACAGGGCACATCGTTCGGTTTGCCCTATGTTAAATCTCTTCCCCGTCAAATCCAATGCAATTATAGTATTTACGTTTTCAAGGCCAAATAAATCTAATTGAACGTATCTCCGCTGCTATTGGGGTTATCTAGGCAATTCGATGCGCGTAATACTCCACATTTGATTCTTTATACACGGCACATCGTTCGTTTTGCCCAACGTTAACTCTCTTCCCTGTCATATCCAATGCAGTTATAGTATTTAAATGTTCAAGGCCAAATAAATCCAATTGATCGTATCTCCGCTGCTATTGGGGTACACACTCTATCAGATTGAGCGCGTCATACTCCACATTTGATTCTTTATACAGGGCACATCGTTCGGTTTGCTCTATGTTAACTCACTCCTCTGTCAAATCCAATGCAATTATAGTATTTAAATTATCAAGGCCAAATAAATCTAATTGATCGTATCTCCGCTGCTATTGGGGTTATCTAGGCAATTCGATGCGCGTAATACTCCACATTTGATTCTTTATACAGGGCACATCGTTCGTTTTGCCCAGCGTTAACTCTCTTCCCTGTCAAATCCAATGCAATTATAGTTTTTAAATTATCAAAGCCAAATAAATCTAATTGATCGTATCTCCGCCGCTATTGGGGTGACGAAGACATTTCGGAGCGCGTTATACTACACATTTGATTCTTTATACAGGGCACATCGTTCGGTTTGCCCTATGATAACTCTCTACCTCGTCAAATCCAATGCAATTATAGTATTTACGTTTTCAAGGCCAAATAAATCTAATTGAACGTATCTCCGCTGCTATTGAGGTGATCTAGGCAATTCGATGCGCGTAATACTCCACATTTGATTCTTTATACAGGGCACATCGTTCGGTTTGCTCTATGTTAACTCACTCCTCTGTCAAATCCAATGCAATTATAGTATTTAAATTATCAAGGCCAAATAAATCTAATTGATCGTATCTCCGCTGCTATTGGGGTTATCTAGGCAATTCGATGCGCGTAATACTCCACATTTGATTCTTTATACAGGGCACATCATTCGTTTTGCCCAACGTTAACTCTCTTCCCCCTCAAATCCAATGCAATTATAGTTTTTAAATAATCAAAGCCAAATAAATCTAATTGATCGTATCTCCGCCGCTATTGGGGTGACGAAGACATTTCGGAGCGCGTTATACTACACATTTGATTCTTTATACAGGGCACATCGTTCGGTTTGCCCTATGTTAACTCTCTACCCCGTCAAATCCAATGCAATTATAGTATTTACGTTTTCAAGGCCAAATAAATCTAATTGAACGTATCTCCGCTGCTATTGAGGTTATCTAGGCAATTCGATGTGCGTAATACTCCACATTTGATTCTTTATGCAGGGCACATCGTTCGTTTTGCCCAACGTTAACTCTCTTCCCTGTCAAATCCAATGCAATTATAGTTTTTAAATTATCAAGGCCAAATAAATCTAATTGATCGTATCTCCGCTGCTATTGGAGTTACGAAGACAGTTCGGAGCGCGTTACACTCCACATTTGATTCTTTATATAGAGCAAATCGTTGGGTTTGCCCTACGTTAACTCTCTTCCCTGTCATATCCAATGCAATTATAATATTTAAATTATCAAGGCCAAGTAAATCTAATTGATCGTATCTCCGCCGCTATTGGGGTGACGAAGACATTTCGGAGCGCGTTATACTACACATTTGATTCTTTATACAGGGCACATCGTTCGGTTTGCCCTATGTTAACTGTCTTCACTGTCATATCCAATGCAATTATAGTATTTAAATTTTCAAGGCCAAATAAATCTAATTGATCGTATCTCCGCTGCTATTGGGGTTACGAAGATAAGTCGATGCGCGTTATACTCCACATTTGCGTTTTTATAAAGGGTACATCGTTCGGTTTGCCCAACGTTAACACTCTTCCCTGTCATATCCAATGCAATTATAGTTTTTAAATTATCAAGGCCAAATAAATCTAATTGATCGTATCGCCGCTGCCATTGGGGTTACGAAGACATTTCGGAGCGCGTTATACTCCACATTTGATTCTTTATACAGGTCAAATCGTTGGGTTTGCCTTACGTTAACTCTCTTCCCTGTCAAATCCAATGCAATTATAGTATTTAAATTTCCAAGGCAAAATAAATCTAATTGATCGTATCTCCGCCGCTATTGGGGTTACGGAGACATTTCGGAGCGCGTTATACTCCACATTTGATTCTTTATACAGAGCACATCGTTCGGTTTTCCCAACGTTAACACTCTTCCCCATCAAATCCAATGCAATTATAGTATTTAAATTTTCAAGGCCAAATAAATCTAATTGATCGTATCTCCGCTGCTATTGGGGTTATCTAGGCAATTCGATGCGCGTAATACTCCACATTTGATTCTTTATACAGGGCACATCGTTCGTTTTGCCCAGCGTTAACTCTCTTCCCTGTCAAATCCAATGCAATTATAGTTTTTAAATTATCAAAGCCAAATAAATCTAATTGATCGTATCTCCGCCGCTATTGGGGTGACGAAGACATTTCGGAGCGCGTTATACTACACATTTGATTCTTTATACAGGGCACATCGTTCGGTTTGCCCTATGTTAACTCTCTACCTCGTCAAATCCAATGCAATTATAGTATTTACGTTTTCAAGGCCAAATAAATCTAATTGAACGTATCTCCGCTGCTATTGAGGTTATCTAGGCAATTCGATGTGCGTAATACTCCACATTTGATTCTTTATGCAGGGCACATCGTTCGTTTTGCCCAACGTTAACTCTCTTCCCTGTCAAATCCAATGCAATTATAGTTTTTAAATTATCAAGGCCAAATAAATCTAATTGATCGTATCTCCGCTGCTATTGGAGTTACGAAGACAGTTCGGAGCGCGTTACACTCCACATTTGATTCTTTATACAGAGCAAATCGTTGGGTTTGCCCTACGTTAACTCTCTTCCCTGTCATATCCAATGCAATTATAGTATTTAAATTATCAAGGCCAAGTAAATCTAATTGATCGTATCTCCGCCGCTATTGGGGTTACGGAGACATTTCGGAGCGCGTTATACTCCACATTTGATTCTTTATACAGGGCACATCGTTCGGTTTGCCCTATGTTAACTGTCTTCACTGTCATATCCAATGCATTTATAGTATTTAGATTTTCAAGGCCAAATAAATCTAATTGATCGTATCTCCGCTGCTATTGGGGTGACGAAGACATTTCGGAGCGCGTTATACTACACATTTGATTCTTTATACAGGGCACATCGTTCGGTTTGCCCTATGTTAACTGTCTTCACTGTCATATCCAATGCAATTATAGTATTTAAATTTTCAAGGCCAAATAAATCTAATTGATCGTATCTCCGCTGCTATTGGGGTTACGAAGATAAGTCGATGCGCGTTATACTCCACATTTGCGTTTTTATAAAGGGTACATCGTTCGGTTTGCCCAACGTTAACACTCTTCCCTGTCATGTCCAATGCAATTATAGTTTTTAAATTATCAAGGCCAAATAAATCTAATTGATCGTATCGCCGCTGCCATTGGGGTTACGAAGACATTTCGGAGCGCGTTATACTCCACATTTGATTCTTTATACAGGTCAAATCGTTGGGTTTGCCTTACGTTAACTCTCTTCCCTGTCAAATCCAATGCAATTATAGTATTTAAATTTCCAAGGCAAAATAAATCTAATTGATCGTATCTCCGCCGCTATTGGGGTTACGGAGACATTTCGGAGCGCGTTATACTCCACATTTGATTCTTTATACAGAGCACATCGTTCGGTTTTCCCAACGTTAACACTCTTCCCCATCAAATCCAATGCAATTATAGTATTTAAATTTTCAAGGCCAAATAAATCTAATTGATCGTATCTCCGCTGCTATTGGGGTTATCTAGGCAATTCGATGCGCGTAATACTCCACATTTGATTCTTTATACAGGGCACATCGTTCGTTTTGCCCAGCGTTAACTCTCTTCCCTGTCAAATCCAATGCAATTATAGTTTTTAAATTATCAAAGCCAAATAAATCTAATTGATCGTATCTCCGCCGCTATTGGGGTGACGAAGACATTTCGGAGCGCGTTATACTACACATTTGATTCTTTATACAGGGCACATCGTTCGGTTTGCCCTATGTTAACTCTCTACCTCGTCAAATCCAATGCAATTATAGTATTTACGTTTTCAAGGCCAAATAAATCTAATTGAACGTATCTCCGCTGCTATTGAGGTGATCTAGGCAATTCGATGCGCGTAATACTCCACATTTGATTCTTTATACAGGGCACATCGTTCGGTTTGCTCTATGTTAACTCACTCCTCTGTCAAATCCAATGCAATTATAGTATTTAAATTATCAAGGCCAATTAAATCTAATTGATCGTATCTCCGCTGCTATTGGGGTTATCTAGGCAATTCGATGCGCGTAATACTCCACATTTGATTCTTTATACAGGGCACATCATTCCTTTTGCCCAACGTTAACTCTCTTCCCCGTCAAATCCAATGCAGTTATAGTTTTTAAATAATCAAAGCCAAATAAATCTAATTGATCGTATCTCCGCCGCTATTGGGGTGACGAAGACATTTCGGAGCGCGTTATACTACACATTTGATTCTTTATACAGGGCACATCGTTCGGTTTGCCCTATGTTAACTCTCTACCTCGTCAAATCCAATGCAATTATAGTATTTACGTTTTCAAGGCCAAATAAATCTAATTGAACGTATCTCCGCTGCTATTGAGGTTATCTAGGCAATTCGATGTGCGTAATACTCCACATTTGATTCTTTATGCAGGGCACATCGTTCGTTTTGCCCAACGTTAACTCTCTTCCCTGTCAAATCCAATGCAATTATAGTTTTTAAATTATCAAGGCCAAATAAATCTAATTGATCGTATCTCCGCTGCTATTGGAGTTACGAAGATAGTTCGGAGCGCGTTACACTCCACATTTGATTCTTTATACAGAGCAAATCGTTGGGTTTGCCCTACGTTAACTCTCTTCCCTGTCATATCCAATGCAATTATAGTATTTAAATTATCAAGGCCAAGTAAATCTAATTGATCGTATCTCCGCCGCTATTTTGGTGACGAAGACATTTCGGAGCGCGTTATACTACACATTTGAATCTTTATACAGGGCACCTCGTTCGGTTTGCCCTATGTTAACTGTCTTCACTGTCATATCCAATGCATTTATAGTATTTAAATTTTCAAGGCCAAATAAATCTAATTGATCGTATCTCCGCTGCTATTGGGGTTACGAAGATAAGTCGATGCGCGTTATACTTCACATTTGCGTTTTTATAAAGGGTACATCGTTCGGTTTGCCCAACGTTAACACTCTTCCCTGTCATATCCAATGCAATTATAGTTTTTAAATTATCAAGGCCAAATAAATCTAATTGATCGTATCGCCGCTGCCATTGGGGTTACGAAGACATTTCGGAGCGCGTTATACTCCACATTTGATTCTTTATACAGGTCAAATCGTTGGGTTTGCCTTACGTTAACTCTCTTCCCTGTCAAATCCAATGCAATTATAGTATTTAAATTTCCAAGGCAAAATAAATCTAATTGATCGTATCTCCGCCGCTATTGGGGATACGGAGACATTTCGGAGCGCGTTATACTCCACATTTGATTCTTTATACAGAGCACATCGTTCGGTTTTCCCAACGTTAACACTCTTCCCCATCAAATCCAATGCAATTATAGTATTTAAATTATCAAGGCCAAATAAATCTAATTGATAGTATCTCCGCTGCTATTGGGGTTATCTAGGCAATTCGATGCGCGTAATACTCCACATTTGATTCTTTATACAGGGCACATCGTTCGGTTTGCCCTATGTTAAATCTCTTCCCCGTCAAATCCAATGCAATTATAGTATTTACGTTTTCAAGGCCAAATAAATCTAATTGAACGTATCTCCGCTGCTATTGGTGTTATCTAGGCAATTCGATGCGCGTAATACTCCACATTTGATTCTTTATACAGGGCACATCGTTCGTTTTGCCCAACGTTAACTCTCTTCCCTGTCAAATGCAATGCAATTATAGTTTTTAAATTATCAAGGCCAAATAAATCTAATTGATCGTATCTCCGCTGCTATTGGGGTTACGAAGACATTTCGGAGCGCGTTATACTCCACATTTGATTCTTTATACAGGGCAAATCGTTGGGTTTGCCCTACGTTAACTCTCTTCCCTGTCAAATCCAATGCAATTATAGTATTTAAATTATCAAGGCCAAATAAATCTAATTGATCGTATCTCCGCCGCTATTGGGGTTTCGAAGACATTTCGGAGCGCATTATACTCCACATTTGATTCTTTATACAGGGCACATCGTTCGGTTTGCCCAACGTTAACATGCTTCTCTGTCAAATCCAATGCAATTATAGTATTTAAATTATCAAGGCCAAATAAATCTAATTGATGGTATCTCCGCCGCTATTGGGGTTACGAAGACATTTCGGAGTGCGTTATACTACACATTTGATTCTTTATACAGGGCACATTGTTCGGTTTGCCCTATGTTAACTCTCTTCCCCGTCAAATCTAATGCAATTATAGTATATAAATTTTCAAGTCCAAATAAATCTAATTGATCGTATCTCCACTGCTATTGGGGTCATCTAGACAATTCGATGCGCCTTATCCTCCACTTTTGATGCTTTATACGATGCACATCACCCGGTTCGCAACCCATAAGTATATAAACGTATAACGTTCTGTGGTATTACGTTATAAAGTAATACGGTACAACGTTTTACAATATAACGTATGACATTATGTGGTATTACGATATAACGTATAACGTTATGTAGCATTGCGTTATAACGTATAACGTTATGTAGCATTACGATATAACGTATAACATTATATAGCATTACGATATAACGTACAACGTTATATAGTATTACGTTATAACGTATGACGTTGTGTAGCATTACCATATAACGTATGACGTTATGTAGTATTACGATATAACGTATAACGTTATATAGCATTACGTTATAACGTATAACATCATATGCTAATACGTTATATCGTATAACGTTATGTAGCATTACGATATAACGTATAACGTTATATAGCATTACGTTATAACGTATGACGTTATGTAGCATTACCATATAACGTATAACGTTATGTAGCATTACGATATAACGAGTAACGTTATGTAGCATTACGTTATAACGTATAACGTTATGTAGCATTACGATATAACGTATAACGCTATATGGCAATATGTTATAACGTATAACGTTATGTAGCATTACGATATAACGTATAACGTTATGTAGCATTACGATATAACGTATAACGTTATGTTGCATTACGATATAACGTATAACGTTATGTAGCATTACGATATAACGTATATCGTTATGTAGCATAACGATATAACGTATAACGTTATGTAGCATTACGATATAACGTACAACGTTATATAGTATTACGTTATAACGTATAACGTTATGTAGCATATCCAAATAACGTATAACGTTATGTAGCATTACGATATAACGTATAACGTTATGTAGCATTACGATATAACGTATAACGTTATGTAGCATTACGATATAACGTATAACGTTATGTAGCATTACGATATAACGTATAACGTTATGTAGCATTACGGTATAACGTATATCGTTATGTAGCATAACGATATAACGTATAACGTTATGTAGCATTACGATATAACGTACAACGTTATATAGTATTACGTTATAACGTATAACGTTATGTAGCATATCCAAATAACGTATAACGTTATGTAGCATTACGATATAACGTATAACGTTATGTAGCATTACGATATAACGTATAACGTTATGTAGCATTACGATATACCGTACAACGTTATATAGTATTACGTTATAACGTATAACGTTATGTAGCATATCCAAATAACGTATAACGTTATGTGGCATTACGATATAACGTATAACGTTATGTGGCTTTACGATATAACGTATAACGTTATGTAGCATTAAGATATAACGTATATCGTTATGTAGCATTACGATATAACGTATAACGTTATATGGTAATACGTTATAACGTATAACGTTATGTAGCATAACGATATAACGTATAACGTTGTGTAGCATTACGATATAGCGTATAACGTTATGTAGCATTACGATATAACGTATAACGTTATGTAGCATTACGATATAACGTATAACGTTATGTAGCATTACGATATAACGTATAACGTTATGTAGCATTACGATATAACGTATAACGTTATGTGGCATTACGATATAACGTATAACGTTATATGCTAATACGTTATATCGTATGACGTTATGTAACATTACGATATAACGTAGAACGTTATGTAGCATTACGATATAACGTATAACGTTATGTAGCATTGCGATATAACGTATAACGTTATGTAGCATTACGATATAACGTATAACGTTATGTAGCATTACGATATAACGTATATCGTTATGTAGCATTACGATATAACGTATAACGTTATGTAGCATTACGATATAACGTATAACGTTATATGGCAATACGTTATAACGTATAACGTTATGTAGCATTACGATATATCGTATAACGTTAGGTAGCATTACGATATAACGTATAACGTTATGTAGCATTACGATATAACGTATAACGTTACGTAGCATTACGATATAACGTACAACGTTATGTAGCATTACGATATAACGTATAACGTTATGTAGCATTACGATATAACGTATAACGTTATGTGGCATTACGATATAACGTATAACGTTATATGCTAATACGTTATATCGTATGACGTTATGTAACATTACGATATAACGTAGAACGTTATGTAGCATTACGATATAACGTATAACGTTATGTAGCATTGCGATATAACGTATAACGTTATGTAGCACTACGATATAACGTATAACGTTATGTAGCATTACGATATAACGTATATCGTTATGTAGCATTACGATATAAAGTATAACGTTATGTAGCATTACGATATAACGTATAACGTTATATGGCAATACGTTATAACGTATAACGTTATGTAGCATTACGAAATAACGTATAACGTTACGTAGCATTACGATATAACGTGTAACGTTATGTAGCATTACGATATAACGTATAACGTTATATAGTATTACGTTATAACGTATAACGTTATGTAGCATAACGATATAACGTATAACGTTATGTAGCATTACGATATAATGTATAACGTTAGATGGTAATACGTTATAACGTATAACGTTATGTAGCATTACGATATATCGTATAACGTTATGTAGCATTACGATATAACGTATAACGTTATGTAGCATAACGATATAACGTATAACGTTATGTGGCATTATGATATAACGTATAACGTTATGTGGTAATACGTTATAACGTATAACGTTATGTAGCATAACGATATAAGGTATAACGATATGTAGCATTATGATATAACGTATATCGTATTATGGTAATACGTTATAACGTATAACGTTATGTAGCATCACGATATAACGTATAACGTTATGAAGCATGACGATATAACGTATAACATTATGTAGCATTACGATATAACATATAACGTTATATCGTATTACGTTATAACGTATAACGTTATGTAGCATAACGATAGAACGTATAACGTTATGTAGCATTACGATATAACGTATAACGTTATATGGTAATACGTTATAACGTATAACGTTATGTAGCATAACGATATAACGTATAACGTTATGTAGCATTACGATATAACGTATAACGTTATATGGTAATACGTTATAACGTATAACGTTATGTAGCATTTCGATATAACGTATAACGTTATATGGTAATACGTTATAACGTATAACGTTATGTAGCATAACGATATAACGTGTAACGTTATGTAGCATTACGATATAACGTATAACGTTATATGGTAATACGTTATAACGTATAACGTTATGTAGCATTACGATATAACGTATAACGTTATGTAGCATTACGATATGACGTATAACGTTATGTAGCATAACGATATAACGTATAACGTTATGTAGCTTTACGATATAACGTATAACGTTATGTAGCATTACGATATAACGTATAACGTTATGTAGCATTACGACATAACGTATAACGTTATATGGTAATACGTTATAACGTATAACGTTATGTAGCATTACGATTTAACGTATAACGTTATATGGTAATACGTTATAACGTATAACGTTATGTAGCATAACGATATAACGTATAACATTATGTAGCATTACGATATAACGTATAACGTTATGTAGCATTGCGATATAACGTATAACGTTATGTAGCATAACGATATAACCTATAACGTTATGTAGCATTACGATATAACGTGTAATGTTATGTAGCATTACGATATAACGTGTAACGTTATGTAGCATTACGATATAACGTATAACATTATGTAGAATAACGATATAACGTATAACGTTATATGCTAATACGTTATATCGCGTAACGTTATGTAGCATTACGATATAACGTATATCGTTATGTAGCATAACGATATAACGTATAACGTTATGTAGAATTACGATATAACGTATAACGTTATGTAGCATTACGATATAACGTATAACGTTATGTAGCATTGCGATATAACGTATATCGTTATGTAGCATAACGATATAACCTATAACGTTATGTAGCATTACGATATAACGTGTAATGTTATGTAGCATTACGATATAACGTGTAACGTTATGTAGCATTACGATATATCGTATAACGTTATGTAGCATTACGATATAACGTATAACGTTATGTAGCATAACGATATAACGTATGACGTTATGTGGCATTATGATATAACGTATAACGTTATGTGGTAATACGTTATAACGTATAACGTTATGTAGCATAACGATATAACGTATAACGATATGTAGCATTATGATATAACGTATAACGTATTATGGTAATACGTTATAACGTATAACGTTATGTAGCATTACGATATAACGTATAACGTTATGTAGCATGACGATATAACGTATAACATTATGCAGCATTACGATATAACATATAACGTTATATCGTATTACGTTATAACGTATAACGTTATGTAGCATAACGATAGAACGTATAACGTTATGTAGCATTACGATATAACGTATAACGTTATATGGTAATACGTTATAACGTATAACGTTATGTAGCATTACGACATAACGTATAACGTTATATGGTAATACGTTATAACGTATAACGTTATGTAGCATTACGATTTAACGTATAACGTTATATGGTAATACGTTATAACGTATAACGTTATGTAGCATAACGATATAACGTATAACATTATGTAGCATTACGATATAACGTATAACGTTATGTAGCATTGCGATATAACGTATAACGTTATGTGGCATAACGATATAACCTATAACGTTATGTAGCATTACGATATAACGTGTAATGTTATGTAGCATTACGATATAACGTGTAACGTTATGTAGCATTACGATATAACGTATAACATTATGTAGAATAACGATATAACGTATAACGTTATATGCTAATACGTTATATCGCGTAACGTTATGTAGCATTACGATATAACGTATATCGTTATGTAGCATAACGATATAACGTATATCGTTATGTAGCATAACGATATAACGTATAACGTTATGTAGAATTACGATATAACGTATAACGTTATGTAGCATTACGATATAACGTATAACGTTATGTAGCATTGCGATATAACGTATAACGTTATGTAGCATAACGATATAACCTATAACGTTATGTAGCATTACGATATAACGTGTAATGTTATGTAGCATTACGATATAACGTGTAACGTTATGTAGCATTACGATATATCGTATAACGTTATGTAGCATTACGATATAACGTATAACGTTATGTAGCATAACGATATAACGTATGACGTTATGTGGCATTATGATATAACGTATAACGTTATGTGGTAATACGTTATAACGTATAACGTTATGTAGCATAACGATATAACGTATAACGATATGTAGCATTATGATATAACGTATAACGTATTATGGTAATACGTTATAACGTATAACGTTATGTAGCATTACGATATAACGTATAACGTTATGTAGCATGACGATATAACGTATAACATTATGTAGCATTACGATATAACATATAACGTTATATCGTATTACGTTATAACGTATAACGTTATGTAGCATAACGATAGAACGTATAACGTTATGTAGCATTACGATATAACGTATAACGTTATATGGTAATACGTTATAACGTATAACGTTATGTAGCATTTCGATATAACGTATAACGTTATATGGTAATACGCTATAACGTATAACGTTATGTAGCATAACGATATAACGTGTAACGATATGTAGCATTACGATATAACGTATAACGTTATATGGTAATACGTTATAACGTATAACGTTATGTAGCACTACGATATAACGTATAACGTTATGTAGCATTACGATATGACGTATAACGTTATGTAGCATAACGATATAACGTATAACGTTATGTAGCTTTACGATATAACGTATAACGTTATGTAGCATTACGATATAACGTATAACGTTATGTAGCATTACGACATAACGTATAACGTTATATGGTAATACGTTATAACGTATAACGTTATGTAGCATTACGATTTAACGTATAACGTTATATGGTAATACGTTATAACGTATAACGTTATGTAGCATAACGATATAACGTATAACATTATGTAGCATTACGATATAACGTATAACGTTATGTAGCATTGCGATATAACGTATAACGTTATGTAGCATAACGATATAACCTATAACGTTATGTAGCATTACGATATAACGTGTAATGTTATGTAGCATTACGATATAGCGTGTAACGTTATGTAGCATTACGATATAACGTATAACATTATGTAGAATAACGATTTAACGTATAACGTTATATGGTAATACGTTATAACGTATAACGTTATGTAGCATAACGATATAACTTATAACATTATGTAGCATTACGATATAACGTATAACGTTATGTAGCATTGCGATATAACGTATAACGTTATGTAGCATAACGATATAACCTATAACGTTATGTAGCATTACGATATAACGTGTAATGTTATGTAGCATTGCGATATAACGTGTAACGTTATATAGTATTACGTTATAACGTATGACGTTGTGTAGCATTACCATATAACGTATGACGTTATGTAGTATTACGATATAACGTATAACGTTATATAGCATTACGTTATAACGTATAACATCATATGCTAATACGTTATATCGTATAACGTTATGTAGCATTACGATATAACGTATAACGTTATATAGCATTACGTTATAACGTATGACGTTATGTAGCATTACCATATAACGTATAACGTTATGTAGCATTACGATATAACGAGTAACGTTATGTAGCATTACGTTATAACGTATAACGTTATGTAGCATTACGATATAACGTATAACGCTATATGGCAATATGTTATAACGTATAACGTTATGTAGCATTACGATATAACGTATAACGTTATGTAGCATTACGATATAACGTATAACGTTATGTAGCATTACGATATAACGTATAACGTTATGTAGCATTACGATATAACGTATAACGTTATGTAGCATTACGATATAACGTATAACGTTATGTAGCATTACGATATAACGTATATCGTTATGTAGCATAACGATATAACGTATAACGTTATGTAGCATTACGATATAACGTACAACGTTATATAGTATTACGTTATAACGTATAACGTTATGTAGCATATCCAAATAACGTATAACGTTATGTAGCATTACGATATAACGTATAACGTTATGTAGCATTACGATATAACGTATAACGTTATGTAGCATTACGATATAACGTATAACGTCATGTAGCATTACGATATAACGTATAACGTTATGTAGCATTACGGTATAACGTATAACGTTATGTAGCATTACGATATAACGTATATCGTTATGTAGCATAACGATATAACGTATAACGTTATGTAGCATTACGATATAACGTACAACGTTATATAGTATTACGTTATAACGTATAACGTTATGTAGCATATCCAAATAACGTATAACGTTATGTAGCATTACGATATAACGTATAACGTTATGTAGCATTACGATATAACGTATAACGTTATGTAGCATTACGATATACCGTACAACGTTATATAGTATTACGTTATAACGTATAACGTTATGTAGCATATCCAAATAACGTATAACGTTATGTGGCATTACGATATAACGTATAACGTTATGTGGCTTTACGATATAACGTATAACGTTATGTAGCATTAAGATATAACGTATATCGTTATGTAGCATTACGATATAACGTATAACGTTATATGGTAATACGTTATAACGTATAACGTTATGTAGCATAACGATATAACGTATAACGTTGTGTAGCATTACGATATAGCGTATAACGTTATGTAGCATTACGATATAACGTATAACGTTATGTAGCATTACGATATAACGTATAACGTTATGTAGCATTACGATATAACGTATAACGTTATGTGGCATTACGATATAACGTATAACGTTATATGCTAATACGTTATATCGTATGACGTTATGTAACATTACGATATAACGTAGAACGTTATGTAGCATTACGATATAACGTATAACGTTATGTAGCATTGCGATATAACGTATAACGTTATGTAGCATTACGATATAACGTATAACGTTATGTAGCATTACGATATAACGTATATCGTTATGTAGCATTACGATATAACGTATAACGTTATGTAGCATTACGATATAACGTATAACGTTATATGGCAATACGTTATAACGTATAACGTTATGTAGCATTACGATATATCGTATAACGTTATGTAGCATTACGATATAACGTATAACGTTATGTAGCATTACGATATAACGTATAACGTTACGTAGCATTACGATATAAGGTACAACGTTATGTAGCATTACGATATAACGTATAACGTTATGTAGCATTACGATATAACGTATAACGTTATGTGGCATTACGATATAACGTATAACGTTATATGCTAATACGTTATAACGTATAACGTTATGTAGCATAACGATATAACGTATAACGTTGTGTAGCATTACGATATAACGTATAACGTTATGTAGCATTACGATATAACGTATAACGTTATGTAGCATTACGATATAACGTATATCGTTATGTAGCATTACGATATAACATATAACGTTATGTAGCATTACGGTATATCGTATAACGTTATGTAGCATTACGATATAACGTATATCGTTATGTAGCATTACGATATAACGTATAATGTTATGTAGCATTACGATATAACGTACAACGTTATATAGTATTACGTTATAACGTATAACGTTATGTAGCATAACGAAATAACGTATAACGTTATGTAGCATTACGATATAACGTATAACGTTACATGGTAATACGTTATAACGTATAACGTTATGTAACATTACGATATAACGTATAACGTTATGTAGCATTACGATATAACGTATAACGTTATGTGGCATTACGATATAACGTATAACGTTATATGCTAATACGTTATATCGTATGACGTTATGTAACATTACGATATAACGTAGAACGTTATGTAGCATTACGATATAACGTATAACGTTATGTAGCATTAGATATAACGTATAACGTTATGTAGCATTACGATATAACGTATATCGTTATGTAGCATTACGATATAACGTATAACGTTATGTAGCATTACGATATAACATATAACGTTATATGGCAATACGTTATAACGTATAACGTTATGTAGCATTACGATATATCGTATAACGTTATGTAGCATTACGATATATCGTATAACGTTATGTAGCATTACGATATAACGTATAACGTTATGTAGCATTACGATATAACGTATAACGTTCCGTAGCATTATGATATAACGTATAACGTTATGTAGCATTACGATGTAACGTATAACGTTATGTAGCATTACGATATAGCGTATAACGTTATGTAGCATTACGATATAACGTATAACGTTATGTAGCATTACGATATAACGTATAACGTTATATAGTATTACGTTATAACGTATAACGTTATGTAGCATAACGATATAACGTATAACGTTATGTAGCATTACGATATAACGTATAACGTTAGATGGTAATACGTTATAACGTATAACGTTATGTAGCATTACGATATATCGTATAACGTTATGTAGCATTACGATATAACGTATAACGTTATGTAGCATAACGATATAACGTATAACGTTATGTGGCATTATGATATAACGTATAACGTTATGTGGTAATACGTTATAACGTATAACGTTATGTAGCATAACGATATAACGTATAACGTTATGTAGCATTACGATATAACGTATAACGTATTATGGTAATACGTTATAACGTATAACGTTATATAGCATTACGATATAACGTATAACGTTATGTAGCATGACGATATAACGTATAACGTTATGTAGCATTACGATATAACGTATAACGTTATGTAGCATTACGATATAACGTATAACGTTATGTAGCATTACGATATAACGTATAACGTTATGTAGCATTACGATATAACGTATAACGTTATATCGTATTAAGTTATAACGTATAACGTTATGTAGCATAACGATAGAACGTATAACGTTATGTAGCATTACGATATAACGTATAACGTTATATGGTAATACGTTATAACGTATAACGTTATGTAGCATAACGATATAACGTATAACGTTATGTAGCATTACGATATAACGTATAACGTTATATGGTAATACGTTATAACGTATAACGTTATGTAGCATTACGATATAACGGATAACGTTATATAGTATGACGTTATAACGTATAACGTTATGTAGCATTACGATATAACGTATAACGTTATGTAGCATTACGATATAACGTATAACGTTATATGGTAATACGTCATAACGTATATCGTTATGTAGCATTACGATATAACGCATAACGTTATGCAGCATTACGATATAACGTATAACGTTATGTAGCATTACGATATAACGTATAACGTTATGCAGCATTACGATATAACGTATAACGTTATGTAGCATTACGTCATAACGTATAACGTTATGTAGCATAACGATAAAACGTATAACGTTATGTAGCATTACGATATAACGTATAATGTTATGTAGCATTACGATATAACGTACAACGTTATATAGTATTACGTTATAACGTATAACGTTATGTAGCATAACGAAATAACGTATAACGTTATGTAGCATTACGATATAACGTATAACGTTATGTAGCATTACGATATAACGTATATCGTTATGTAGCATAACGATATAACGTATAACGTTATGTAGCATTACGATATAACGTACAACGTTATATAGTATTACGTTATAACGTATAACGTTATGTAGCATAACCAAATAACGTATAACGTTATGTAGCATTACGATATAACGTATAACGTTATGTAGCATTACGATATAACGTATAACGTTATGTAGCATTACGATATAACGTATATCGTTATGTAGCATTACGATATAACATATAACGTTATGTAGCATTACGGTATATCGTATAACGTTATGTAGCATTACGATATAACGTATATCGTTATGTAGCATTACGATATAACGTATAATGTTATGTAGCATTACGATATAACGTACAACGTTATATAGTATTACGTTATAACGTATAACGTTATGTAGCATAACGAAATAACGTATAACGTTATGTAGCATTACGATATAACGTATAACGTTACATGTTAATACGTTATAACGTATAACGTTATGTAACATTACAATATAACGTATAACGTTATGTAGCATTACGGTATATCGTATAACGTTATGTAGCATTACGATATAACGTATATCGTTATGTAGCATTACGATATAACGTATAATGTTATGTAGCATTACGATATAACGTATAACGTTATGCAGCATTACGATATAACGTATAACGTTATGTAGCATTACGGTATATCGTATAACGTTATGTAGCATTACGATATAACGTATATCGTTATGTAGCATTACGATATAACGTATAATGTTATGTAGCATTACGATATAACGTACAACGTTATATAGTATTACGTTATAACGTATAACGTTATGTAGCATAACGAAATAACGTATAACGTTATGTAGCATTACGATATAACGTATAACGTTATGTAGCATTACGATATAACGTATATCGTTATGTAGCATAACGATATAACGTATAACGTTATGTAGCATTACGATATAACGTACAACGTTATATAGTATTACGTTATAACGTATAACGTTATGTAGCATAACCAAATAACGTATAACGTTATGTAGCATTACGATATAACGTATAACGTTATGTAGCATTACGATATAACGTATAACGTTATGTAGCATTACGATATAACGTATATCGTTATGTAGCATTACGATATAACATATAACGTTATGTAGCATTACGGTATATCGTATAACGTTATGTAGCATTACGATATAACGTATATCGTTATGTAGCATAACGATATAACGTATAACGTTATGTAGCATTACGATATAACGTACAACGTTATATAGTATTACGTTATAACGTATAACGTTATGTAGCATAACCAAATAACGTATAACGTTATGTAGCATTACGATATAACGTATAACGTTATGTAGCATTACGATATAACGTATAACGTTATGTAGCATTACGATATAACGTATATCGTTATGTAGCATTACGATATAACATATAACGTTATGTAGCATTACGGTATATCGTATAACGTTATGTAGCATTACGATATAACGTATAACGTTATGTAGCATTACGATATAACGTATAATGTTATGTAGCATTACGATATAACGTATAACGTTATGCAGCATTACGATATAACGTATAACGTTATGTAGCATTACGGTATATCGTATAACGTTATGTAGCATTACGATATAACGTATATCGTTATGTAGCATTACGATATAACGTATAATGTTATGTAGCATTACGATATAACGTACAACGTTATATAGTATTACGTTATAACGTATAACGTTATGTAGCATAACGAAATAACGTATAACGTTATGTAGCATTACGATATAACGTATAACGTTATGTAGCATTACGATATAACGTATATCGTTATGTAGCATAACGATATAACGTATAACGTTATGTAGCATTACGATATAACGTACAACGTTATATAGTATTACGTTATAACGTATAACGTTATGTAGCATAACCAAATAACGTATAACGTTATGTAGCATTACGATATAACGTATAACGTTATGTAGCATTACGATATAACGTATAACGTTATGTAGCATTACGATATAACGTATATCGTTATGTAGCATTACGATATAACATATAACGTTATGTAGCATTACGGTATATCGTATAACGTTATGTAGCATTACGATATAACGTATATCGTTATGTATCATTACGATATAACGTATAATGTTATGTAGCATTACGATATAACGTACAACGTTATATAGTATTACGTTATAACGTATAACGTTATGTAGCATAACGAAATAACGTATAACGTTATGTAGCATTACGATATAACGTATAACGTTACATGGTAATACGTTATAACGTATAACGTTATGTAGCATTACGATATATCGTATAACGTTATGTGGCATTACGATATAACGTATAACGTTATATGCTAATACGTTATATCGTATGACGTTATGTAACATTACGATATAACGTATAACGTTATGTAGCATTACGATATAACGTATAACGTTATGTGGCATTACGATATAACGTATAACGTTATATGCTAATACGTTATATCGTATGACGTTATGTAACATTACGATATAACGTAGAAAGTTATGCAGCATTACGATATAACGTATAACGTTATGTAGCATTAGATATAACGTATAACGTTATGTAGCATTACGATATAACGTATATCGTTATGTAGCATTACGATATAACGTATAACGTTATGTAGCATTACGATATAACATATAACGTTATATGGCAATACGTTATAACGTATAACGTTATGTAGCATTACGATATATCGTATAACGTTATGTAGCATTACGATATAACGTATAACGTTATGTAGCATTACGATATAACGTATAACGTTCCGTAGCATTATGATATAACGTATAACGTTATGTAGCATTACGATGTAACGTATAACGTTATGTAGCATTACGATATAGCGTATAACGTTATGTAGCATTACGATATAACGTATAACGTTATGTAGCATTACGATATAACGTATAACGTTATATAGTATTACGTTATAACGTATAACGTTATGTAGCATAACGATATAACGTATAACGTTATGTAGCATTACGATATAACGTATAACGTTAGATGGTAATACGTTATAACGTATAACGTTATGTAGCATTACGATATATCGTATAACGTTATGTAGCATTACGATATAACGTATAACGTTATGTAGCATAACGATATAACGTATAACGTTATGTGGCATTATGATATAACGTATAACGTTATGTGGTAATACGTTATAACGTATAACGTTATGTAGCATAACGATATAACGTATAACGTTATGTAGCATTACGATATAACGTATAACGTATTATGGTAATACGTTATAACGTATAACGTTATATAGCATTACGATATAACGTATAACGTTATGTAGCATGACGATATAACGTATAACGTTATGTAGCATTACGATATAACGTATAACGTTATGTAGCATTACGATATAACGTATAACGTTATGTAGCATTACGATATAACGTATAACGTTATGTAGCATTACGATATAACGTATAACGTTATATCGTATTAAGTTATAACGTATAACGTTATGTAGCATAACGATAGAACGTATAACGTTATGTAGCATTACGATATAACGTATAACGTTATATGGTAATACGTTATAACGTATAACGTTATGTAGCATAACGATATAACGTATAACGTTATGTAGCATTACGATATAACGTATAACGTTATATGGTAATACGTTATAACGTATAACGTTATGTAGCATTACGATATAACGTATAACGTTATATAGTATGACGTTATAACGTATAACGTTATGTAGCATTACGATATAACGTATAACGTTATGTAGCATTACGATATAACGTATAACGTTATATGGTAATACGTCATAACGTATATCGTTATGTAGCATTACGATATAACGCATAACGTTATGCAGCATTACGATATAACGTATAACGTTATGTAGCATTAGATATAACGTATAACGTTATGTAGCATTACGATATAACGTATATCGTTATGTAGCATTACGATATAACGTATAACGTTATGTAGCATTACGATATAACATATAACGTTATATGGCAATACGTTATAACGTATAACGTTATGTAGCATTACGATATATCGTATAACGTTATGTAGCATTACGATATAACGTATAACGTTATGTAGCATTACGATATAACGTATAACGTTCCGTAGCATTATGATATAACGTATAACGTTATGTAGCATTACGATGTAACGTATAACGTTATGTAGCATTACGATATAGCGTATAACGTTATGTAGCATTACGATATAACGTATAACGTTATGTAGCATTACGATATAACGTATAACGTTATATAGTATTACGTTATAACGTATAACGTTATGTAGCATAACGATATAACGTATAACGTTATGTAGCATTACGATATAACGTATAACGTTAGATGGTAATACGTTATAACGTATAACGTTATGTAGCATTACGATATATCGTATAACGTTATGTAGCATTACGATATAACGTATAACGTTATGTAGCATAACGATATAACGTATAACGTTATGTGGCATTATGATATAACGTATAACGTTATGTGGTAATACGTTATAACGTATAACGTTATGTAGCATAACGATATAACGTATAACGTTATGTAGCATTACGATATAACGTATAACGTATTATGGTAATACGTTATAACGTATAACGTTATATAGCATTACGATATAACGTATAACGTTATGTAGCATGACGATATAACGTATAACGTTATGTAGCATTACGATATAACGTATAACGTTATGTAGCATTACGATATAACGTATAACGTTATGTAGCATTACGATATAACGTATAACGTTATGTAGCATTACGATATAACGTATAACGTTATATCGTATTAAGTTATAACGTATAACGTTATGTAGCATAACGATAGAACGTATAACGTTATGTAGCATTACGATATAACGTATAACGTTATATGGTAATACGTTATAACGTATAACGTTATGTAGCATAACGATATAACGTATAACGTTATGTAGCATTACGATATAACGTATAACGTTATATGGTAATACGTTATAACGTATAACGTTATGTAGCATTACGATATAACGTATAACGTTATATAGTATGACGTTATAACGTATAACGTTATGTAGCATTACGATATAACGTATAACGTTATGTAGCATTACGATATAACGTATAACGTTATATGGTAATACGTCATAACGTATATCGTTATGTAGCATTACGATATAACGCATAACGTTATGCAGCATTACGATATAACGTATAACGTTATGTAGCATTACGATATAACGTATAACGTTATGCAGCATTACGATATAACGTATAACGTTATGTAGCATTACGTCATAACGTATAACGTTATGTAGCATAACGATAAAACGTATAACGTTATGTAGCATTACGATATAACGTATAACGTTATATAGCATTACGATATAACGTATAACGTTATATGGTAATACGTTATAACGTATAACGTTATGTAGTATAACGATATAACGTATAACGTTATGTAGCATTACGATATAACGTATAACGTTATATGGTAATACGTTATAACGTATAACGTTATGTAGCATTACGATATAACGTATAACGTTATATGGTAATACGTTATAACGTATAACGTTATGTAGCATAACGATATAACGTATAACGTTATGTAGCATTACGATATAACGTATAACGTTATATGGTAATACGTTATAACGTATAACGTTATGTAGCATTACGATATAACGTATAACGTTATATGGTAATACGTTATAACGTATAACGTTATGTAGCATTATGATATAACGTATAACGTTACGTACCATTACGATATAACGTATAACGTTACGTAGCATTACGATATAACGTATAACGTTATGTAGCATTACGATATAACGTATAACGTTATGTAGCATTACGATATAACGTATAACATTATGTAGCACAACGATATAACGTATAACGTTATGTAGCAATACGATATAACGTATAACGTTACGTAGCATTACGATATAACGTATAACGTTATGTAGCGTTACGATGTAACGTATAACGTTATGTAGCATTACGATATAACGTATAACGTTATGTAGCATTACGATATAACGTATAACGTTATGTAGCATTACGATATAACGTATAACGTTATGTAGCATTACGATATAACGTATAACGTTATATCGTATTACGTTATAACGTATAACGTTATGTAGCATAACGATAGAACGTATAACGTTATGTAGCATTACGATATAACGTATAACGTTATATGGTAATACGTTATAACGTATAACGTTATGTAGCATAACGATATAACGTATAACGTTATGTAGCATTACGATATAACGTATAACGTTATATGGTAATACGTTATAACGTATAACGTTATGTAGCATTACGATATAACGTATAACGTTATATAGTATGACGTTATAACGTATAACGTTATGTAGCATTACGATATAACGTATAACGTTATGTAGCATTACGATATAACGTATAACGTTATATGGTAATACGTTATAACGTATAACGTTATGTAGCATTACGATATAACGTATAACGTTATATCGTATTAAGTTATAACGTATAACGTTATGTAGCATAACGATAGAACGTATAACGTTATGTAGCATTACGATATAACGTATAACGTTATATGGTAATACGTTATAACGTATAACGTTATGTAGCATAACGATATAACGTATAACGTTATGTAGCATTACGATATAACGTATAACGTTATATGGTAATACGTTATAACGTATAACGTTATGTAGCATTACGATATAACGTATAACGTTATATAGTATGACGTTATAACGTATAACGTTATGTAGCATTACGATATAACGTATAACGTTATGTAGCATTACGATATAACGTATAACGTTATATGGTAATACGTCATAACGTATATCGTTATGTAGCATTACGATATAACGCATAACGTTATGCAGCATTACGATATAACGTATAACGTTATGTAGCATTAGATATAACGTATAACGTTATGTAGCATTACGATATAACGTATATCGTTATGTAGCATTACGATATAACGTATAACGTTATGTAGCATTACGATATAACATATAACGTTATATGGCAATACGTTATAACGTATAACGTTATGTAGCATTACGATATATCGTATAACGTTATGTAGCATTACGATATAACGTATAACGTTATGTAGCATTACGATATAACGTATAACGTTCCGTAGCATTATGATATAACGTATAACGTTATGTAGCATTACGATGTAACGTATAACGTTATGTAGCATTACGATATAGCGTATAACGTTATGTAGCATTACGATATAACGTATAACGTTATGTAGCATTACGATATAACGTATAACGTTATATAGTATTACGTTATAACGTATAACGTTATGTAGCATAACGATATAACGTATAACGTTATGTAGCATTACGATATAACGTATAACGTTAGATGGTAATACGTTATAACGTATAACGTTATGTAGCATTACGATATATCGTATAACGTTATGTAGCATTACGATATAACGTATAACGTTATGTAGCATAACGATATAACGTATAACGTTATGTGGCATTATGATATAACGTATAACGTTATGTGGTAATACGTTATAACGTATAACGTTATGTAGCATAACGATATAACGTATAACGTTATGTAGCATTACGATATAACGTATAACGTATTATGGTAATACGTTATAACGTATAACGTTATATAGCATTACGATATAACGTATAACGTTATGTAGCATGACGATATAACGTATAACGTTATGTAGCATTACGATATAACGTATAACGTTATGTAGCATTACGATATAACGTATAACGTTATGTAGCATTACGATATAACGTATAACGTTATGTAGCATTACGATATAACGTATAACGTTATATCGTATTAAGTTATAACGTATAACGTTATGTAGCATAACGATAGAACGTATAACGTTATGTAGCATTACGATATAACGTATAACGTTATATGGTAATACGTTATAACGTATAACGTTATGTAGCATAACGATATAACGTATAACGTTATGTAGCATTACGATATAACGTATAACGTTATATGGTAATACGTTATAACGTATAACGTTATGTAGCATTACGATATAACGTATAACGTTATATAGTATGACGTTATAACGTATAACGTTATGTAGCATTACGATATAACGTATAACGTTATGTAGCATTACGATATAACGTATAACGTTATATGGTAATACGTCATAACGTATATCGTTATGTAGCATTACGATATAACGCATAACGTTATGCAGCATTACGATATAACGTATAACGTTATGTAGCATTACGATATAACGTATAACGTTATGCAGCATTACGATATAACGTATAACGTTATGTAGCATTACGTCATAACGTATAACGTTATGTAGCATAACGATAAAACGTATAACGTTATGTAGCATTACGATATAACGTATAACGTTATATAGCATTACGATATAACGTATAACGTTATATGGTAATACGTTATAACGTATAACGTTATGTAGTATAACGATATAACGTATAACGTTATGTAGCATTACGATATAACGTATAACGTTATATGGTAATACGTTATAACGTATAACGTTATGTAGCATTACGATATAACGTATAACGTTATATGGTAATACGTTATAACGTATAACGTTATGTAGCATAACGATATAACGTATAACGTTATGTAGCATTACGATATAACGTATAACGTTATATGGTAATACGTTATAACGTATAACGTTATGTAGCATTACGATATAACGTATAACGTTATATGGTAATACGTTATAACGTATAACGTTATGTAGCATTATGATATAACGTATAACGTTACGTACCATTACGATATAACGTATAACGTTACGTAGCATTACGATATAACGTATAACGTTATGTAGCATTACGATATAACGTATAACGTTATGTAGCATTACGATATAACGTATAACATTATGTAGCACAACGATATAACGTATAACGTTATGTAGCAATACGATATAACGTATAACGTTACGTAGCATTACGATATAACGTATAACGTTATGTAGCGTTACGATGTAACGTATAACGTTATGTAGCATTACGATATAACGTATAACGTTATGTAGCATTACGATATAACGTATAACGTTATGTAGCATTACGATATAACGTATAACGTTATGTAGCATTACGATATAACGTATAACGTTATATCGTATTACGTTATAACGTATAACGTTATGTAGCATAACGATAGAACGTATAACGTTATGTAGCATTACGATATAACGTATAACGTTATATGGTAATACGTTATAACGTATAACGTTATGTAGCATAACGATATAACGTATAACGTTATGTAGCATTACGATATAACGTATAACGTTATATGGTAATACGTTATAACGTATAACGTTATGTAGCATTACGATATAACGTATAACGTTATATAGTATGACGTTATAACGTATAACGTTATGTAGCATTACGATATAACGTATAACGTTATGTAGCATTACGATATAACGTATAACGTTATATGGTAATACGTTATAACGTATAACGTTATGTAGCATTACGATATAACGCATAACGTTATGCAGCATTACGATATAACGTATAACGTTATGTAGCATTACGATATAACGTATAACGTTATGCAGCATTACGATATAACGTATAACGTTATGTAGCATTACGTCATAACGTATAACGTTATGTAGCATAACGATAAAACGTATAACGTTATGTAGCATTACGATATAACGTATAACGTTATATAGCATTACGATATAACGTATAACGTTATATGGTAATACGTTATAACGTATAACGTTATGTAGTATAACGATATAACGTATAACGTTATGTAGCATTACGATATAACGTATAACGTTATATGGTAATACGTTATAACGTATAACGTTATGTAGCATAACGATATAACGTATAACGTTATGTAGCATTACGATATAACGTATAACGTTATATGGTAATACGTTATAACGTATAACGTTATGTAGCATAACGATATAACGTATAACGTTATGTAGCATTACGATATAACGTATAACGTTATATGGTAATACGTTATAACGTATAACGTTATGTAGCATTACGATATAACGTATAACGTTATGTAGCATAACGATATAACGTATAACGTTATGTAGCATTACGATATAACGTATAACGTTATGTAGCATTACGATATAACGTATAACGTTATGTAGCATTACGATATAACGTATAACGTTATGTTGCATTATGATATAACGTATAACGTTACGTACCATTACGATATAACGTATAACGTTACGTAGCATTACGATATAACGTATAACGTTATGTAGCATTACGATATAACGTATAACGTTACGTACCATTACGATATAACGTATAACGTTACGTAGCATTACGATATAACGTATAACGTTATGTAGCATTACGATATAACGTATAACGTTACGTACCATTACGATATAACGTATAACGTTACGTAGCATTACGATATAACGTATAACGTTACGTAGCATTACGATATAACGTGTAACGTTATGTAGCATTACGATATAACGCATAACGTTATATCGTATTACGTTATAACGTATAACGTTATGTAGCATAACGATAGAACGTATAACGTTATGTAGCATTACGATATAACGTATAACGTTATATGGTAATACGTTATAACGTATAACGTTATGTAGCATTACGATATAACGTATAACGTTATGTAGCATAACGATATAACGTATAACGTTATGTGGCATTACGATATAACGTATAACGTTGTGTAGCATTACGATGTAGCGTATAACGTTATGTAGCATTACGATATAACGTATAACGTTATGTAGCATTACGATATAACGTATAACGTTATGTAGCATTACGATATAACGTATAACGTTATAGGGTAATACGTTATAACGTATAGCGTTATGTAGCATATCGATATAACGTATAACGTTATGTAGCATTACGATATAACGTATAACGTTATATGGTAATACGTTATAACGTATAACGTTATGTAGCATTACGATATAACGTATAACGTTATATGGTAATACGTTATAACGTATAACGTTGTGTAGCATTACGATATAGCGTATAACGTTATGTAGCATTACGATATAACGTATAACGTTATGTAGCATTACGATATAACGTATAACGTTATGTAGCATTACGATATAACGTATAACGTTGTGTAGCATTACGATATAGCGTATAACGTTATGTAGCATTACGATATAACGTATAACGTTATGTAGCATTACGATATAACGTATAACGTTATGTAGCATTACGATATAACGTATAACGTTATAGGGTAATACGTTATGACGTATACCGTTATGTAGCATTACGATATAACGTATAACGTTATATGGCAATACGTTATAACGTATAACGGTATGTAGCATAACGATATAACGTATAACGTTATGTAGCATTACGATATAACGTATAACGTTATGTAGCATTACGATATAGCGTATAACGTTATGTAGCATTACGATATAACGTATAACGTTGTGTAGCATTACGATATAGCGTATAACATTATGTAGCATTACGATATAGCGTATAACGTTATGTAGCATTACGATATAACGTATAACGTTATGTAGCATTACGATATAACGTATAACGTTACGTAGCATTACGATATAACGTATATCGTTACGTAGCATTACGATATAACGTATAACGTTATGTAGCATTACGAAATAACGTATAACGTTACGTAGCATTACGATATAACGTGTAACGTTATGTAGCATTACGATATAACGTATAACGTTATATAGTATTACGTTATAACGTATAACGTTATGTAGCATAACGATATAACGTATAACGCTATGTAGCATTACGATATAACGTATAACGTTATATGGTAATACGTTATAACGTATAACGTTATGTAGCATTACGATATATCGTATAACGTTATGTAGCATTACGATATAACGTATAACGTTATGTAGCATAACGATATAACGTATAACGTTATGTGGCATTATGATATAACGTATAACGTTATGTGGCATTACGATATAACGTATAACGTTATGTAGCATTACGATATAACGTATAACGTTATGTGGCTTTACGATATAACGTATAACGTTATGTAGCATTACTATATAACGTATAACGTTATGTAGCATTACGAGATAACGTATAACGATATGAAGCATTACGATATAACGTATAACATTATGTAGCATTACGATATAACGTATAACGATATGTAGCATTATGATATAACGTATAACGTTACGTAGCATTACGATATAACGTATAACGTTATGTGGCATTATGATATAACGTATAACGTTATGTGGCATTACGATATAACGTATAACGTTATGTAGCATTACGATATAACGTATAACGTTATGTAGCATAACGATATAACGTATAACGTTATGTGGCATTATGATATAACGTATAACGTTATGTGGCATTACGATATAACGTATAACGTTATGTGGCTTTACGATATAATGTATAACGTTATGTAGCATTACGATATAACGTATAACGTTATGTAGCATTACGAGATAACGTATAACGATATGAAGCATTACGATATAACGTATAACATTATGTAGCATTACGATATAACGTATAACGATATGTAGCATTATGATATAACGTATAACGTTACGTAGCATTACGATATAACGTATAACGTTACGTAGCATTACGATATAACGTATAACGTTATGTAGCATTACGATATAACGTATAACGTTATATGCTAATACGCTATACCGTATAACGATATGTAGCATTACGATATAACGTATAACGTTGCGTAGCATTGCGATATAACGTATATCGTTACGTAGCATTACGAAATAACGTATAACGTTACGTAGCATTACGATATAACGTGTAACGTTATGTAGCATTACGATATAACGTATAACGTTATATAGTATTACGTTATAACGTATAACGTTATGTAGCATAACGATATAACGTATAACGTTATGTAGCATTACGATATAACGTATAACGTTAGATGGTAATACGTTATAACGTATAACGTTATGTAGCATTACGATATATCGTATAACGTTATGTAGCATTACGATATAACGTATAACGTTATGTAGCATAACGATATAACGTATAACATTATGTGCCATTATGATATAACGTATAACGTTATGTGGTAATACGTTATAACGTATAACGTTATGTAGCATAACGATATAACGTATAACGTTATGTAGCATTACGATATAACGTATAACGTATTATGGTAATACGTTATAACGTATAACGTTATGTAGCATTACGATATAACGTATAACGTTATGTAGCATGACGATATAACGTATAACGTTATGTAGCATTACGATATAACGTATAACGTTATGTAGCATTACGATATAACGTATAACGTTATGTAGCATTACGATATAACGTATAACGTTATGTAGCATTACGATATAACGTATAACGTTATGTAGCATTACGATATAACGTATAACGTTATGTAGCATTACGATATAACGTATAACGTTATGTAGCATTACGATATAACGTATATCGTTATGTAGCATAACGATATAACGTATAACGTTATGTAGCATTACGATATAACGTACAACGTTATATAGTATTACGTTATAACGTATAACGTTATGTAGCATAACCAAATAACGTATAACGTTATGTAGCATTACGATATAACGTATAACGTTATGTAGCATTACGATATAACGTATAACGTTATGTAGCATTACGATATAACGTATAACGTTATGTAGCATAACGATATAACGTATAACGTTATGTAGCATTACGATATAACGTATAACGTTATGTAGCATTACGATATAGCGTATAACGTTATGTAGCATTACGATATAACGTATAACGTTGTGTAGCATTACGATATAGCGTATAACATTATGTAGCATTACGATATAGCGTATAACGTTATGTAGCATTACGATATAACGTATAACGTTATGTAGCATTACGATATAACGTATAACGTTACGTAGCATTACGATATAACGTATATCGTTACGTAGCATTACGATATAACGTATAACGTTATGTAGCATTACGAAATAACGTATAACGTTACGTAGCATTACGATATAACGTGTAACGTTATGTAGCATTACGATATAACGTATAACGTTATATAGTATTACGTTATAACGTATAACGTTATGTAGCATAACGATATAACGTATAACGCTATGTAGCATTACGATATAACGTATAACGTTATATGGTAATACGTTATAACGTATAACGTTATGTAGCATTACGATATATCGTATAACGTTATGTAGCATTACGATATAACGTATAACGTTATGTAGCATAACGATATAACGTATAACGTTATGTGGCATTATGATATAACGTATAACGTTATGTGGCATTACGATATAACGTATAACGTTATGTAGCATTACGATATAACGTATAACGTTATGTGGCTTTACGATATAACGTATAACGTTATGTAGCATTACGATATAACGTATAACGTTATGTAGCATTACGAGATAACGTATAACGATATGAAGCATTACGATATAACGTATAACATTATGTAGCATTACGATATAACGTATAACGATATGTAGCATTATGATATAACGTATAACGTTACGTAGCATTACGATATAACGTATAACGTTATGTGGCATTATGATATAACGTATAACGTTATGTGGCATTACGATATAACGTATAACGTTATGTAGCATTACGATATAACGTATAACGTTATGTAGCATAACGATATAACGTATAACGTTATGTGGCATTATGATATAACGTATAACGTTATGTGGCATTACGATATAACGTATAACGTTATGTGGCTTTACGATATAATGTATAACGTTATGTAGCATTACGATATAACGTATAACGTTATGTAGCATTACGAGATAACGTATAACGATATGAAGCATTACGATATAACGTATAACATTATGTAGCATTACGATATAACGTATAACGATATGTAGCATTATGATATAACGTATAACGTTACGTAGCATTACGATATAACGTATAACGTTACGTAGCATTACGATATAACGTATAACGTTATGTAGCATTACGATATAACGTATAACGTTATATGCTAATACGTTATACCGTATAACGATATGTAGCATTACGATATAACGTATAACGTTGCGTAGCATTGCGATATAACGTATATCGTTACGTAGCATTACGAAATAACGTATAACGTTACGTAGCATTACGATATAACGTGTAACGTTATGTAGCATTACGATATAACGTATAACGTTATATAGTATTACGTTATAACGTATAACGTTATGTAGCATAACGATATAACGTATAACGTTATGTAGCATTACGATATAACGTATAACGTTAGATGGTAATACGTTATAACGTATAACGTTATGTAGCATTACGATATATCGTATAACGTTATGTAGCATTACGATATAACGTATAACGTTATGTAGCATAACGATATAACGTATAACATTATGTGCCATTATGATATAACGTATAACGTTATGTGGTAATACGTTATAACGTATAACGTTATGTAGCATAACGATATAACGTATAACGTTATGTAGCATTACGATATAACGTATAACGTATTATGGTAATACGTTATAACGTATAACGTTATGTAGCATTACGATATAACGTATAACGTTATGTAGCATGACGATATAACGTATAACGTTATGTAGCATTACGATATAACGTATAACGTTATGTAGCATTACGATATAACGTATAACGTTATGTAGCATTACGATATAACGTATAACGTTATGTAGCATTACGATATAACGTATAACGTTATGTAGCATTACGATATAACGTATAACGTTATGTAGCATTACGATATAACGTATAACGTTATGTAGCATTACGATATAACGTATAACGTTATGTAGCATTACGATATAACATATAACGTTATGTAGCATTACGGTATATCGTATAACGTTATGTAGCATTACGATATAACGTATATCGTTATGTAGCATTACGATATAACGTATAATGTTATGTAGCATTACGATATAACGTACAACGTTATATAGTATTACGTTATAACGTATAACGTTATGTAGCATAACGAAATAACGTATAACGTTATGTAGCACTACGATATATCGTATAACGTTATGTAGCATTACGATATAACGTATAACGTTATGTAGCATTACGATATAACGTATATCGTTATGTAGCATTACGATATAACGTATAACGTTATGTAGCATTACGATATAACGTATAACGTTATATGGCAATACGTTATAACGTATAACGTTATGTAGCATTACGATATATCGTATAACGTTGTGTAGCATTACGATATAACGTATAACGTTATGTAGCATTACGATATAACGTATAACGTTCCGTAGCATTATGATATAACGTATAACGTTATGTAGCATAACGATATAACGTATAACGTTATGTAGCATTACGATATAACGTATAACGTTAGATGGTAATACGTTATAACGTATAACGTTATGTAGCATTACGATATATCGTATAACGTTATGTAGCATTACGATATAACGTATAACGTTATGTAGCATAACGATATAACGTATAACGTTATGTGGCATTATGATATAACGTATAACGTTATGTGGTAATACGTTATAACGTATAACGTTATGTAGCATAACGATATAACGTATAACGTTATGTAGCATTACGATATAACGTATAACGTATTATGGTAATACGTTATAACGTATAACGTTATGTAGCATTACGATATAACGTATAACGTTATGTAGCATGACGATATAACGTATAACGTTATGTAGCATTACGATATAACGTATAACGTTACGTAGCATTACGATATAACGTATAACGTTATGTAGCATTACGATATAACGTATAACGTTATGTAGCATTACGATATAACGTATAACGTTATATCGTATTACGTTATAACGTATAACGTTATGTAGCATAACGATAGAACGTATAACGTTATGTAGCATTACGATATAACGTATAACGTTATATGGTAATACGTTATAACGTATAACGTTATGTAGCATAACGATATAACGTATAACGTTATGTAGCATTACGATATAACGTATAACGTTACGTAGCATTACGATATAACGTATAACGTTATGTAGCGTTACGATGTAACGTATAACGTTATGTAGCATTACGATATAACGTATAACGTTATGTAGCATTACGATATAACGTATAACGTTATGTAGCATTACGATATAACGTATAACGTTATGTAGCATTACGATATAACGTATAACTTTATATCGTATTACGTTATAACGTATAACGTTATGTAGCATAACGATAGAACGTATAACGTTATGTAGCATTACGATATAACGTATAACGTTATATGGTAATACGTTATAACGTATAACGTTATGTAGCATTACGTCATAACGTATAACGTTATGTAGCATAACGATAAAACGTATAACGTTATGTAGCATTACGATATAACGTATAACGTTATATAGCATTACGATATAACGTATAACGTTATATGGTAATACGTTATAACGTATAACGTTATGTAGTATAACGATATAACGTATAACGTTATGTAGCATTACGATATAACGTATAACGTTATATGGTAATACGTTATAACGTATAACGTTATGTAGCATTACGATATAACGTATAACGTTATATGGTAATACGTTATAACGTATAACGTTATGTAGCATAACGATATAACGTATAACGTTATGTAGCATTACGATATAACGTATAACGTTATATGGTAATACGTTATAACGTATAACGTTATGTAGCATTACGATATAACGTATAACGTTATATGGTAATACGTTATAACGTATAACGTTATGTAGCATAACGATATAACGTATAACGTTATGTAGCATTACGATATAACGTATAACGTTATGTAGCATTACGATATAACGTATAACGTTATGTAGCATTACGATATAACGTATAACGTTATGTAGCATTATGATATAACGTATAACGTTACGTACCATTACGATATAACGTATAACGTTACGTAGCATTACGATATAACGTATAACGATATGCAGCATTACGATATAACGTATAACGTTACGTAGCATTGCGATATAACGCATATCGTTACGTAGCATTACGAAATAACGTATAACGTTACGTAGCATTACGATATAACGTGTAACGTTATGTAGCATTACGATATAACGTATAACGTTATATAGTATTACGTTATAACGTATAACGTTATGTAGCATAACGATATAACGTATAACGTTATGTAGCATTACGATATAACGTATAACGTTATATGGTAATACGTTATAACGTATAACGTTATGTAGCATTACGATATAACGTATAACGTTATGTAGCATAACGATATAACGTATAACGTTGTGTAGCATTACGATATAGCGTATAACGTTATGTAGCATTACGATATAACGTATAACGTTATATGGCAATACGTTATAACGTATAACGGTATGTAGCATAACGATATAACGTATAACGTTATGTAGCATTACGATATAACGTATAACGTTATGTAGCAATACGTTATAACGTATAACGGTATGTAGCATAACGATATAACGTATAACGTTATGTAGCATTACGATATAACGTATAACGTTATGTAGCATTACGATATAACGTATAACGATATGTAGCATTACGATATAACGTATAACGTTATGTAGCATTACGATATAGCGTATAACGTTATATGGTAATACGTTATGACGTATAACGTTATGTAGCATTACGATATAACGTATAACGTTATATGGTAATACGTTATAACGTATAACGGTATGTAGCATAACGATATAACGTATAACGTTATATGGTAATACGTTATAACGTATAACGGTATGTAGCATAACGATATAACGTATAACGTTATGTAGCATTACGATATAACGTATAACGTTATGTGGCATTATGATATAACGTATAACGTTATGTGGCATTACGATATAACGTATAACGTTATGTGGCTTTACGATATAGCGTATAACGTTATGTAGCATTAAGATATAACGTATATCGTTATGTAGCATTACGATATAACGTATAACGTTATGTAGCATTACGATATAGCGTATAACGTTATGTGGCATTACGATATAACGTATAACGTTGTGTAGCATTACGATATAGCGTATAACGTTATGTAGCATTACGGTATAACGTATAACGTTATGTAGCATTACGATATAGCGTATAACGTTATGTGGCATTACGATATAACGTATAACGTTGTGTAGCATTACGATATAGCGTATAACGTTATGTAGCATTACGGTATAACGTATAACGTTATGTAGCATTACGATATAACGTATAACGTTATGTAGCATTACGATATAACGTATAACGTTATATAGTATTACGTTATAACGTATAACATTATGTAGCATAACGATATAACGTATAACGTTATGTAGCATTACGATATAACGTATAACGTTATATGGTAATACGTTATGACGTATAACGTTATGTAGCATTACGATATAACGTATAACGTTATATGGTATTACGTTATAACGTATAACGGTATGTAGCATAACGATATAACGTATAACGTTATGTAACATTACGATATATCGTATAACGTTGTGTAGCATTACGAGATAACGTATAACGATATGAAGCATTACGATATAACGTATAACATTATGTAGCATTACGATATAACGTATAACGTTATGTAGCATTATGATATAACGTATAAAGTAACGTAGCATTACGATATAACGTATAACGTTACGTAGCATTACGATATAACGTATAACGTTATGTAGCATTACGATATAACGTATAACATTATGTAGCATAACGATATAACGTATAACGTTATGTAGCATTACGATATAACGTATAATGTTATATGCTAATACGTTATATCGTATAACGATATGTAGCATTACGATATAACGTATATCGTTATGTAGCATTACGATATAACGTATAACGTTGTGTAGCATTACGATATAACGTATAACGTTATGTAGCATAACGATATAACGTATAACGTTATGTAGCATTACGATATAACGTATAACGTTATGTAGCATTACGATATATCGTATAACATTACGTAGCATTACGATATAACGTGTAGCGTTATGTAGCATTACGTTGTAACGTGTAACGTTATGTAGCATTACGATATAAAGTGTAACGTTATGTAGCATTACGATATAACGTGTAACGTTATGTAGCATTACGATATAACGTGTAACGTTATGTAGCATTACGATATAACGTGTAACGTTATGTAGCATTACGATGTAACGTATAACGTTATGTAGCATTACGATATAACGTATAACGTTACGTAGCATTACGATATAACGTATATCGTTACGTAGCATTACGATATAACGTATAACGTTATGTAGCATTACGATGTAACGTATAACGTTATGTAGCATTACGATATAGCGTATAACGTTATGTAGCATTACGATATAACGTATAACGTTGCGTAGCATTGCGATATAACGTATATCGTTACATAGCATTACGAAATAACGTATAACGTTACGTAGCATAACGATATAACGTGTAACGTTATGTAGCATTACGATATAACGTATAACGTTATATAGTATTACGTTATAACGTATAACGTTATGTAGCATAACGATATAACGTATAACGCTATGTAGCATTACGATATAACGTATAACGTTATATGGTAATACGTTATAACGTATAACGTTATGTAGCATTACGATATATCGTATAACGTTATGTAGCATTACGATATAACGTATAACGTTATGTAGCATAACGATATAACGTATAACGTTATGTGGCATTATGATATAACGTATAACGTTATGTGGCATTACGATATAACGTATAACGTTATGTAGCATTACGATATAACGTATAACGTTATGTGGCTTTACGATATAACGTATAACGTTATGTAGCATTACGATATAACGTATAACGTTATGTAGCATTACGAGATAACGTATAACGATATGAAGCATTACGATATAACGTATAACATTATGTAGCATTACGATATAACGTATAACGATATGTAGCATTATGATATAACGTATAACGTTTCGTAGCATTACGATATAACGTATAACGTTATGTGGCATTATGATATAACGTATAACGTTATGTGGCATTACGATATAACGTATAACGTTATGTAGCATTACGATATAACGTATAACGTTATGTAGCATAACGATATAACGTATAACGTTATGTGGCATTATGATATAACGTATAACGTTATGTGGCATTACGATATAACGTATAACGTTATGTGGCTTTACGATATAACGTATAACGTTATGTAGCATTACGATATAACGTATAACGTTATGTAGCATTACGAGATAACGTATAACGATATGAAGCATTACGATATAACGTATAACATTATGTAGCATTACGATATAACGTATAACGATATGTAGCATTATGATATAACGTATAACGTTACGTAGCATTACGATATAACGTATAACGTTACGTAGCATTACGATATAACGTATAACGTTATGTAGCATTACGATATAACGTATAACGTTATATGCTAATACGTTATACCGTATAACGATATGTAGCATTACGATATAACGTATAACGTTGCGTAGCATTGCGATATAACGTATATCGTTACGTAGCATTACGAAATAACGTATAACGTTACGTAGCATTACGATATAACGTGTAACGATATGTAGCATTACGATATAACGTATAACGTTATATAGTATTACGTTATAACGTATAACGTTATGTAGCATAACGATATAACGTATAACGTTATGTAGCATTACGATATAACGTATAACGTTAGATGGTAATACGTTATAACGTATAACGTTATGTAGCATTACGATATATCGTATAACGTTATGTAGCATTACGATATAACGTATAACGTTATGTAGCATAACGATATAACGTATAACGTTATGTGGCATTATGATATAACGTATAACGTTATGTGGTAATACGTTATAACGTATAACGTTATGTAGCATTACGATATAACGTATAACGTTATGTAGCATGACGATATAACGTATAACGTTATATAGTATTACGTTATAACGTATAACGTTATGTAGCATAACGATATAACGTATAACGTTATGTAGCATTACGATATAACGTATAACGTTAGATGGTAATACGTTATAACGTATAACGTTATGTAGCATAACGATATAACGTATAACGTTATGTGGCATTATGATATAACGTATAACGTTATGTGGTAATACGTTATAACGTATAACGTTATGTAGCATTACGATATAACGTATAACGTATTATGGTAATACGTTATAACGTATAACGTTATGTAGCATTACGATATAACGTATAACGTTATGTAGCATGACGATATAACGTATAACGTTATATAGTATTACGTTATAACGTATAACGTTATGTAGCATAACGATATAACGTATAACGTTATGTAGCATTACGATATAACGTATAACGTTAGATGGTAATACGTTATAACGTATAACGTTATGTAGCATAACGATATAACGTATAACGTTATGTGGCATTATGATATAACGTATAACGTTATGTGGTAATACGTTATAACGTATAACGTTATGTAGCATTACGATATAACGTATAACGTATTATGGTAATACGTTATAACGTATAACGTTATGTAGCATTACGATATAACGTATAACGTTATGTAGCATGACGATATAACGTATAACGTTATGTAGCATTACGATATAACGTATAACGTTATGTAGCATTACGATATAACGTATAACGTTATGTAGCATTACGATATAACGTATAACGTTATGTAGCATTACGATATAACGTATAACGTTATGTGGCATTACGATATAACGTATAACGTTATGTAGCATTACGATATAACGTATAACGTTATGTAGCATTACGATATAACGTATATCGTTATGTAGCATAACGATATAACGTATAACGTTATGTAGCATTACGATATAACGTACAACGTTATATAGTATTACGTTATAACGTATAACGATATGAAGCATTACGATATAACGTATAACATTATGTAGCATTACGATATAACGTATAACGATATGTAGCATTATGATATAACGTATAACGTTACGTAGCATTACGATATAACGTATCACGTTACGTAGCATTACGATATAACGTATAACGTTATGTAGCATTACGATATAACGTATAACGTTATGTAGCATTACGATATAACGTATATCGTTATGTAGCATAACGATATAACGTATAACGTTACGTAGCATTACGATATAACGTATAACGTTATGTGGCATTATGATATAACGTATAACGTTATGTGGCATTACGATATAACGTATAACGTTATGTAGCATTACGATATAACGTATAACGTTATGTAGCATAACGATATAACGTATAACGTTATGTGGCATTATGATATAACGTATAACGTTATGTGGCATTACGATATAACGTATAACGTTATGTGGCTTTACGATATAACGTATAACGTTATGTAGCATTACGATATAACGTATAACGTTATGTAGCATTACGAGATAACGTATAACGATATGAAGCATTACGATATAACGTATAACATTATGTAGCATTACGATATAACGTATAACGATATGTAGCATTATGATATAACGTATAACGTTACGTAGCATTACGATATAACGTATAACGTTACGTAGCATTACGATATAACGTATAACGTTATGTAGCATTACGATATAACGTATAACGTTATATGCTAATACGTTATACCGTATAACGATATGTAGCATTACGATATAACGTATAACGTTGCGTAGCATTGCGATATAACGTATATCGTTACGTAGCATTACGAAATAACGTATAACGTTACGTAGCATTACGATATAACGTGTAACGTTATGTAGCATTACGATATAACGTATAACGTTATATAGTATTACGTTATAACGTATAACGTTATGTAGCATAACGATATAACGTATAACGTTATGTAGCATTACGATATAACGTATAACGTTAGATGGTAATACGTTATAACGTATAACGTTATGTAGCATTACGATATATCGTATAACGTTATGTAGCATTACGATATAACGCATAACGTTATGTAGCATAACGATATAACGTATAACGTTATGTGGCATTATGATATAAGGTATAACGTTATGTGGTAATACGTTATAACGTATAACGTTATGTAGCATTACGATATAACGTATAACGTATTATGGTAATACGTTATAACGTATAACGTTATGTAGCATTACGATATAACGTATAACGTTATGTAGCATGACGATATAACGTATAACGTTATGTAGCATTACGATATAACGTATAACGTTATGTAGCATTACGATATAACGTATAACGTTATGTAGCATTACGATATAACGTATAACGTTATGTAGCATTACGATATAACGTATAACGTTATGTAGCATTACGATATAACGTACAACGTTATGTAGCATTACGATATAACGTATAACGTTATGTAGCATTACGATATAACGTATATCGTTATGTAGCATAACGATATAACGTATAACGTTATGTAGCATTACGATATAACGTACAACGTTATATAGTATTACGTTATAACGTATAACGTTATGTAGCATAACCAAATAACGTATAACGTTATGTAGCATTACGATATAACGTATAACGTTATGTAGCATTACGATATAACGTATAACGTTATGTAGCATTACGATATAACGTATAACGTTATGTAGCATTACGATATAACATATAACGTTATGTAGCATTACGGTATATCGTATAACGTTATGTAGCATTACGATATAACGTATATCGTTATGTAGCATTACGATATAACGTATAATGTTATGTAGCATTACGATATAACGTACAACGTTATATAGTATTACGTTATAACGTATAACGTTATGTAGCATAACGAAATAACGTATAACGTTATGTAGCATTACGATATAACGTATAACGTTACATGGTAATACGTTATAACGTATAACGTTATGTAACATTACGATATAACGTATAACGTTATGTAGCATTACGATATAACGTATAACGTTATGTGGCATTACGATATAACGTATAACGTTATATGCTAATACGTTATATCGTATGACGTTATGTAACATTACGATATAACGTAGAACGTTATGTAGCATTACGATATAACGTATAACGTTATGTAGCATTAGATATAACGTATAACGTTATGTAGCATTACGATATATCGTATAACGTTATGTAGCATTACGATATAACGTATAACGTTATGTGGCATTACGATATAACGTATAACGTTATATGCTAATACGTTATATCGTATGACGTTATGTAACATTACGATATAACGTAGAACGTTATGTAGCATTACGATAAAACGTATAACGTTATGTAGCATTGCGATATAACGTATAACGTTATGTAGCATTACGATATAACGTATAACGTTATGTAGCATTACGATATAACGTATATCGTTATGTAGCATTACGATATAACGTATAACGTTATGTAGCATTACGATATAACGTATAACGTTATATGGCAATACGTTATAACGTATAACGTTATGTAGCATTTCGATATATCGTATAACGTTATGTAGCATTACGATATAACGTATAACGTTATGTAGCATTACGATATAACGTATAACGTTCCGTAGCATTATGATATAACGTATAACGTTATGTAGCATAACGATATAACGTATAACGTTATGTAGCATTACGATATAACGTATAACGTTAGATGGTAATACGTTATAACGTATAACGTTATGTAGCATTACGATATATCGTATAACGTTATGTAGCATTACGATATAACGTATAACGTTATGTAGCATAACGATATAACGTATAACGTTATGTGGCATTATGATATAACGTATAACGTTATGTGGTAATACGTTATAACGTATAACGTTATGTAGCATAACGATATAACGTATAACGTTATGTAGCATTACGATATAACGTATAACGTATTATGGTAATACGTTATAACGTATAACGTTATGTAGCATTACGATATAACGTATAACGTTATGTAGCATGACGATATAACGTATAACGTTATGTAGCATTACGATATAACGTATAACGTTATGTAGCATTACGATATAACGTATAACGTTATGTAGCATTACGATATAACGTATAACGTTATGTAGCATTACGATATAACGTATAACGTTATATCGTATTACGTTATAACGTATAACGTTATGTAGCATAACGATAGAACGTATAACGTTATGTAGCATTACGATATAACGTATAACGTTATATCGTATTACGTTATAACGTATAACGTTATGTAGCATAACGATAGAACGTATAACGTTATGTAGCATTACGATATAACGTATAACGTTATATGGTAATACGTTATAACGTATAACGTTATGTAGCATTACGATATAACGTATAACGTTATATAGTATGACGTTATAACGTATAACGTTATGTAGCATTACGATATAACGTATAACGTTATGTAGCATTACGATATAACGTATAACGTTATATGGTAATACGTTATAACGTATAACGTTATGTAGCATTACGATATAACGTATAACGTTATATGGTAATACGTTATAACGTATAACGTTATGTAGCATAACGATATAACGTATAACGTTATGTAGCATTACGATATAACGTATAACGTTATATGGTAATACGTTATAACGTATAACGTTATGTAGCATAACGATATAACGTATAACGTTATGTAGCATTACGATATAACGTATAACGTTATATGGTAATACGATATAACGTATAACGTTATGTAGCATTACGATATAACGTATAACGTTATATAGTACGACGTTATAACGTATAACGTTATGTAGCATTACGATATAACGTATAACGTTATGTAGCATAACGATATAACGTATAACGTTACGTAGCATTACGATATAACGTATAACGTTATGCAGCATTACGATATAACGTATAACGTTACGTAGCATTACGATATAACGTATAACGTTATATAGTATTACGTTATAACGTATAACGTTATGTAGCATAACGATATAACGTATAACGTTATGTGGCATTACGATATAACGTATAACGTTGTGTAGCATTACGATATAGCGTATAACGTTATGTAGCATTACGATATAACGTATAACGTTATGTAGCATTACGATATAACGTATAACGTTATGTAGCATTACGATATAACGTATAACGTTATAGGGTAATACGTTATAACGTATAACGTTATGTAGCATTACGATATAACGTATAACGTTATATGGTAACACGTTATAACGTATAACGTTGTGTAGCATTACGATATAGCGTATAACGTTATGTAGCATTACGATATAACGTATAACGTTATGTAGCATTACGATATAACGTATAACGTTATGTAGCATTACGATATAACGTATAACGTTATAGGGTAATACGTTATAACGTATAACGTTATGTAGCATTACGATATAACGTATAACGTTGCGTAGCATTGCGATATAACGTATATCGTTACGTAGCATTACGAAATAACGTATAACGTTACGTAGCATTACGATATAACGTGTAACGTTATGTAGCATTACGATATAACGTATAACGTTATATAGTATTACGTTATAACGTATAACGTTATGTAGCATAACGATATAACGTATAACGTTATGTAGCATTACGATATAACGTATAACGTTAGATGGTAATACGTTATAACGTATAACGTTATGTAGCATTACGATATATCGTATAACGTTATGTAGCATTACGATATAACGTATAACGTTATGTAGCATAACGATATAACGTATAACGTTATGTGGCATTATGATATAACGTATAACGTTATGTGGTAATACGTTATAACGTATAACGTTATGTAGCATTACGATATAACGTATAACGTATTATGGTAATACGTTATAACGTATAACGTTATGTAGCATTACGATATAACGTATAACGTTATGTAGCATGACGATATAACGTATAACGTTATGTAGCATTACGATATAACGTATAACGTTATGTAGCATTACGATATAACGTATAACGTTATGTAGCATTACGATATAACGTATAACGTTATGTAGCATTACGATATAACGTATAACGTTATGTAGCATTACGATATAACGTATAACGTTATGTAGCATTACGATATAACGTATAACGTTATGTAGCATTACGATATAACGTATATCGTTATGTAGCATTACGATATAACGTATAACGTTATGTAGCATTACGATATAACGTATAACGTTATGTAGCATTACGATATAACGTATATCGTTATGTAGCATAACGATATAACGTATAACGTTATGTAGCATTACGATATAACGTACAACGTTATATAGTATTACGTTATAACGTATAACGTTATGTAGCATAACCAAATAACGTATAACGTTATGTAGCATTACGATATAACGTATAACGTTATGTAGCATTACGATATAACGTATAACGTTATGTAGCATTACGATATAACGTATAACGTTATGTAGCATTACGATATAACATATAACGTTATGTAGCATTACGGTATATCGTATAACGTTAAGTAGCATTACGATATAACGTATATCGTTATGTAGCATTACGATATAACGTATAATGTTATGTAGCATTACGATATAACGTACAACGTTATATAGTATTACGTTATAACGTATAACGTTATGTAGCATAACGAAATAACGTATAACGTTATGTAGCATTACGATATAACGTATAACGCTACATGGTAATACGTTATAACGTATAACGTTATGTAACATTACGATATAACGTATAACGTTATGTAGCATTACGATATAACGTATAACGTTATGTGGCATTACGATATAACGTATAACGTTATATGCTAATACGTTATATCGTATGACGTTATGTAACATTACGATATAACGTAGAACGTTATGTAGCATTACGATATAACGTATAACGTTATGTAGCATTAGATATAACGTATAACGTTATGTAGCATTACGATATATCGTATAACGTTATGTAGCATTACGATATAACGTATAACGTTATGTGGCATTACGATATAACGTATAACGTTATATGCTAATACGTTATATCGTATGACGTTATGTAACATTACGATATAACGTAGAACGTTATGTAGCATTACGATATAACGTATAACGTTATGTAGCATTGCGATATAACGTATAACGTTATGTAGCATTACGATATAACGTATAACGTTATGTAGCATTACGATATAACGTATATCGTTATGTAGCATTACGATATAACGTATAACGTTATGTAGCATTACGATATAACGTATAACGTTATATGGCAATACGTTATAACGTATAACGTTATGTAGCATTACGATATATCGTATAACGTTATGTAGCATTACGATATAACGTATAACGTTATGTAGCATTACGATATAACGTATAACGTTCCGTAGCATTATGATATAACGTATAACGTTATGTAGCATAACGATATAACGTATAACGTTATGTAGCATTACGATATAACGTATAACGTTAGATGGTAATACGTTATAACGTATAACGTTATGTAGCATTACGATATATCGTATAACGTTATGTAGCATTACGATATAACGTATAACGTTATGTAGCATAACGATATAACGTATAACGTTATGTGGCATTATGATATAACGTATAACGTTATGTGGTAAAACGTTATAACGTATAACGTTATGTAGCATAACGATATAACGTATAACGTTATGTAGCATTACGATATAACGTATAAAGTATTATGGTAATACGTTATAACGTATAACGTTATGTAGCATTACGATATAACGTATAACGTTATGTAGCATGACGATATAACGTATAACGTTATGTAGCATTACGATATAACGTATAACGTTATGTAGCATTACGATATAACGTATAACGTTATGTAGCATTACGATATAACGTATAACGTTATGTAGCATTACGATATAACGTATAACGTTATATCGTATTACGTTATAACGTATAACGTTATGTAGCATAACGATAGAACGTATAACGTTATGTAGCATTACGATATAACGTATAACGTTATATGGTAATACGTTATAACGTATAACGTTATGTAGCATAACGACATAACGTATAACGTTATGTAGCATTACGATATAACGTATAACGTTATATGGTAATACGATATAACGTATAACGTTATGTAGCATTACGATATAACGTATAACGTTATATAGTATGACGTTATAACGTATAACGTTATGTAGCATTACGATATAACGTATAACGTTATATGGTAATACGTTATAACGTATAACGTTATGTAGCATTACGATATAACGTATAACGTTATATGGTAATACGTTATAACGTATAACGTTATGTAGCATAACGATATAACGTATAACGTTATGTAGCATTACGATATAACGTATAACGTTATATGGTAATACGTTATAACGTATAACGTTATGTAGCATAACGATATAACGTATAACGTTATGTAGCATTACGATATAACGTATAACGTTATATGGTAATACGATATAACGTATAACGTTATGTAGCATTACGATATAACGTATAACGTTATATAGTATGACGTTATAACGTATAACGTTATGTAGCATTACGATATAACGTATAACGTTATGTAGCATAACGATATAACGTATAACGTTACGTAGCATTACGATATAACGTATAACGTTATGCAGCATTACGATATAACGTATAACGTTACGTAGCATTGCGATATAACGTATATCGTTACGTAGCATTACGAAATAACGTATAACGTTACGTAGCATTACGATATAACGTGTAACGTTATGTAGCATTACGATATAACGTATAACGTTATATAGTATTACGTTATAACGTATAACGTTATGTAGCATAACGATATAACGTATAACGTTATGTAGCATTACGATATAACGTGTAACGTTATATGGTAATACGTTATAACGTATAACGTTATGTAGCATTACGATATAACGTATACCGTTATGTAGCATAACGATATAACGTATAACGTTATGTGGCATTACGATATAACGTATAACGTTGTGTAGCATTACGATATAGCGTATAACGTTATGTAGCATTACGATATAACGTATAACGTTATGTAGCATTACGATATAACGTATAACGTTATATGGTAATACGATATAACGTATAACGTTATGTAGCATTACGATATAACGTATAACGTTATATAGTATGACGTTATAACGTATAACGTTACGTAGCATTGCGATATAACGTATATCGTTACGTAGCATTACGAAATAACGTATAACGTTACGTAGCATTACGATATAACGTGTAACGTTATGTAGCATTACGATATAACGTATAACGTTATATAGTATTACGTTATAACGTATAACGTTATGTAGCATAACGATATAACGTATAACGTTATGTAGCATTACGATATAACGTATAACGTTATATGGTAATACGTTATAACGTATAACGTTATGTAGCATTACGATATAACGTATAACGTTATGTAGCATAACGATATAACGTATAACGTTATGTGGCATTACGATATAACGTATAACGTTGTGTAGCATTACGATATAGCGTATAACGTTATGTAGCATTACGATATAACGTATAACGTTATGTAGCATTACGATATAACGTATAACGTTATGTAGCATTACGATATAACGTATAACGTTATAGGGTAATACGTTATAACGTATAGCGTTATGTAGCATATCGATATAACGTATAACGTTATGTAGCATTACGATATAACGTATAACGTTATATGGTAATACGTTATAACGTATAACGTTATGTAGCATTACGATATAACGTATAACGTTATATGGTAATACGTTATAACGTATAACGTTGTGTAGCATTACGATATAGCGTATAACGTTATGTAGCATTACGATATAACGTATAACGTTATGTAGCATTACGATATAACGTATAACGTTATGTAGCATTACGATATAACGTATAACGTTGTGTAGCATTACGATATAGCGTATAACGTTATGTAGCATTACGATATAACGTATAACGTTATGTAGCATTACGATATAACGTATAACGTTATGTAGCATTACGATATAACGTATATCGTTATATGGTAATACGTTATGACGTATAACGTTATGTAGCATTACGATATAACGTATAACGTTATATGGCAATACGTTATAACGTATAACGGTATGTAGCATAACGATATAACGTATAACGTTATGTAGCATTACGATATAACGTATAACGTTATGTAGCATTACGATATAGCGTATAACGTTATGTAGCATTACGATATAACGTATAACGTTGTGTAGCATTACGATATAGCGTATAACGTTATGTAGCATTACGATATAACGTATAACGTTATGTAGCATTACGATATAACGTATAACGTTATGTAGCATTACGATATAGCGTATAACGTTATATGGTAATACGTTATGACGTATAACGTTATGTAGCATTACGATATAACGTATAACGTTATATGGTAATACGTTATAACGTATAACGGTATGTAGCATAACGATATAACGTATAACGTTATATGGTAATACGTTATAACGTATAACGGTATGTAGCATTGCGGTATAACGTATAACGTTATGTAGCATTACGATATAGCGTATAACGTTATGTGGCATTACGATATAACGTATAACGTTGTGTAGCATTACGATATAGCGTATAACGTTATGTAGCATTACGGTATAACGCATAACGTTATATAGCATTACGATATAACGTATAACGTTATGTAGCATTACGATATAACGTATAACGTTATATAGTATTACGTTATAACGTATAACATTATGTAGCATAACGATATAACGTATAACGTTATGTAGCATTACGATATAACGTATAACGTTATATGGTAATACGTTATGACGTATAACGTTATGTAGCATTACGATATAACGTATAACGTTATATGGTATTACGTTATAACGTATAACGGTATGTAGCATAACGATATAACGTATAACGTTATGTAACATTACGATATATCGTATAACGTTGTGTAGCATTACGAGGTAACGTATAACAATATGAAGCATTACGATATAACGTATAACATTATGTAGCATTACGATATAACGTATAACGTTATGTAGCATTATGATATAACGTATAAAGTAACGTAGCATTACGATATAACGTATAACGTTACGTAGCATAACGATATAACGTATAACGTTATGTAGCATTACGATATAACGTATAACATTATGTAGCATAACGATATAACGTATAACGTTATGTAGCATTACGATATAACGTATAACGTTATGTGGCATTATGATATAACGTATAACGTTATGTGGCTTTACGATATAACGTATAACGTTATGTGGCATTATGATATAACGTATAACGTTATATGGTAATACGTTATGACGTATAACGTTATGTAGCATTACGATATAACGTATAACGTTATATGGTAATACGTCATAACGTATAACGGTATGTAGCATAACGATATAACGTATAACGTTATATGGTAATACGTTATAACGTATAACGGTATGTAGCATAACGATATAACGTATAACGTTATGTAGCATTACGATATAACGTATAACGTTATGTGGCATTATGATATAACGTATAACGTTATGTGGCATTACGATATAACGTATAACGTTATGTGGCTTTACGATATAACGTATAACGTTATGTAGCATTAAGATATAACGTATATCGTTATGTAGCATTACGATATAACGTATAACGTTATATGGTAATACGTTATAACGTATAACGTTATGTAGCATAACGATAGAACGTATAACGTTGTGTAGCATTACGATATAGCGTATAACGTTATGTAGCATTACGATATAACGTATAACGTTATGTAGCATTACGATATAACGTATAACGTTATGTAGCATTACGATATAACGTATAACGTTATATAGTATTACGTTATAACGTATAACGTTATGTAGCATTAAGATATAACGTATATCGTTGTGTAGCATTACGATATAACGTATAACGTTATGTAGCATTACGATATAGCGTATAACGTTATGTAGCATTACGATATAACGTATAACGTTATGTAGCATTACGATATAACGTATAACGTTATATAGCATTACGATATAACGTATAACGTTATATAGCATTACGATATAACGTATAACGTTATGTAGCATTATGATATAACGTATAAAGTAACGTAGCATTACGATATAACGTATAACGTTACGTAGCATAACGATATAACGTATAACGTTATGTAGCATTACGATATAACGTATAACATTATGTAGCATAACGATATAACGTATAACGTTATGTAGCATTACGATATAACGTATAACGTTATGTGGCATTATGATATAACGTATAACGTTATGTGGCATTACGATATAACGTATAACGTTATGTGGCTTTACGATATAGCGTATAACGTTGTGTAGCATTACGATATAGCGTATAACGTTATGTAGCATTACGATATAACGTATAACGTTATATGGTAATACGTTATAACGTATAACGTTATGTAGCATTACGATATAACGTATAACGTTATATGGTAATACGTTATAACGTATAACGTTATGTAGCATAACGATATAACGTATAACGTTGTGTAGCATTACGATATAGCGTATAACGTTGTGTAGCATTACGATATAGCGTATAACGTTATGTAGCATTACGATATATCGTATAACGTTATGTAGCATTACGATATAACGTATAACGTTATGTAGCATTACGATATAACGTATAACGTTATATAGTATTACGTTATAACGTATAACATTATGTAGCATGACGATATAACGTATAACGTTATGTAGCATTACGATATAACGTATAACGTTATATGGTAATACGTTATGACGTATAACTTTATGTAGCATTACGATATAACGTATAACGTTATATGGTAATACGTTATAACGTATAACGTTATGTAGCATTACGATATAACGTATAACGTTATGTAGCATTACGATATAACGTATAACGTTGTGTAGCATTACGATATAACGTATAACGTTATGTAGCATAACGATATAACGTATAACGTTATCTAGCATTACGATATAACGTATAACTTTATGTAGCATTACGATATAACGTATAACGTTATATGGTAATACGTTATAACGTATAACGTTATGTAGCATTACGATATAACGTATGACGTTATGTAGGTTTACGATATAACGTATAACGTTATGTAGCATAACGATATAACGTATAACTTTATGTAGCATTACGATATAACGTATAACGTTATATGGTAATACGTTATAACGTATAACGTTATGTAGCATTACGATATAACGTATAACGTTATGTAGCATTACGATATAACGTATAACGTTATGTAGCATAACGATATAACGTATGACGTTATGTAGCTTTACGATATAACGCATAACGTTATGTAGCATAACGATATAACGTATAACGTTGTGTAGCATTACGATATAACGTATGACGTTATGTAGCTTTACGATATAACGTATAACGTTATGTAGCATAACGATATAACGTATAACGTTTTGTAGCATTACGATATAACGTATAACGTTATGTAGCATAACGATATAACGTATAACGTTATGTAGCATTACGATATAACGTATAACGTTATATGGTAATACGTTATAACGTATAGCGGTATGTAGCATAACGATATAACGTATAACGTTATGTAGCATTACGATATAACGTATAACGTTATGTGGCATTATGATATAACGTATAACGTTATGTGGCATTACGATATAACGTATAACGTTATGTGGCTTTACGATATAACGTATAACGTTATGTAGCATTAAGATATAACGTATATCGTTATGTAGCATTACGATATAACGTATAACGCTATATGGTAATACGTTATAACGTATAACGTTATGTAGCATAACGATATAACGTATAACGTTGTGTAGCATTACGATATAGCGTATAACGTTATGTAGCATTACGATATAACGTATAACGTTATGTAGCATTACGATATAACGTATAACGTTATGTACCATTACGATATAACGTGTAACGTTATGTAGCATTACGATATAACGTGTAACGTTATGTAGCATTACGATATAACGTATAAAGTTATGTAGCATTACGATATAACGTATAACGTTATGTAGCATTACGATATAACGTATAACGTTATGTAGCATTACGATATAACGTATAAAGTTATGTAGCATTACGATATAACGTATAACGTTATGTAGCATTACGATATAACGTATAACGTTATGTAGCATTTCGATATAACGTATAACGTTATGTAGCATAACGATATAACGGATAACTTTATGTAGCATTACGATATAACGTATAACGTTATATGGTAATACGTTATAACGTATAACGTTATGTAGTATTACGATATAACGTATGACGTTATGTAGCTTTACGATATAACGTATAACGTTATGTAGCATAACGATATAACGTATAACGTTGTGTAGCATTACGATATAACGTATGACGTTATGTAGCTTTACGATATAACGTATAACGTTATGTAGCATAACGATATAACGTATAACGTTGTGTAGCATTACGATATAACGTATGACGTTATGTAGCTTTACGATATAACGTATAACGTTATGTAGCATAACGATATAACGTATAACGTTATGTAGCATTACGATATAACGTATAACGTTATGAAGCATAACGATATAACGTATAACGTTATGTAACATTACGATATAACGTATAACGTTATATGGTAATACGTTATAACGTATAACGTTATGTAGCATTACGATATAACGTATAACGTTATGTAGCATAACGATATAACGTATGACGTTATGTAGCTTTACGATATAACGTATAACGTTATGTAGCATAACGATATAACGTATAACGTTGTGTAGCATTACGATATAACGTATGACGTTATGTAGCTTTACGATATAACGTATAACGTTATGTAGCATAACGATATAACGTATAACGTTTTGTAGCATTACGATATAACGTATAACGTTATGTAGCATAACGATATAACGTATAACGTTATGTAACATTACGATATAACGTATAACGTTATATGGTAATACGTTATAACGTATAACGTTATGTAGCATTACGATATAACGTATAACGTTATATGGTAATACGTTATAACGTATAACGTTATGAAGCATTACGATATAACGTATGACGTTATGTAGCTTTACGATATAACGTATAACGTTATGTAGCATAACGATATAACGTATAACGTTGTGTAGCATTACGATATAACGTATGACGTTATGTAGCTTTACGATATAACGTATAACGTTATGTAGCATAACGATATAACGTATAACGTTGTGTAGCATTACGATATAACGTATGACGTTATGTAGCTTTACGATATAACGTATAACGTTATGTAGCATAACGATATAACGTTTAACGTTTTGTAGCATTACGATATAACGTATAACGTTATGTAGCATAACGATATAACGTATAACGTTATGTAACATTACGATATAACGTATAACGTTATATGGTAATACGTTATAACGTATAACGTTATGTAGCATTACGATATAACGTATAACGTTATGTAGCATAACGATATAACGTATGACGTTATGTAGCTTTACGATATAACGTATAACGTTATGTAGCATAACGATATAACGTATAACGTTGTGTAGCATTACGATATAACGTATGACGTTATGTAGCTTTACGATATAACGTATAACGTTATGTAGCATAACGATATAACGTATAACGTTTTGTAGCATTACGATATAACGTATAACGTTATGTAGCATAACGATATAACGTATAACGTTATGTAACATTACGATATAACGTATAACGTTATATGGTAATACGTTATAACGTATAACGTTATGTAGCATTACGATATAGCGTATAACGTTATATGGTAATACGTTATAACGTATAACGTTATGTAGCATAACGATAAAACGTATAACGTTATGTAGCATTACGATATAACGTATAACGTTATATGGTAATACGTTATAACGTATAACGTTATGTAGCATAACGATATATCGTATAACGTTATGTAGCATTACGATATAACGTATAACGTTATATGGTAATACGTTATAACGTATAACGTTATGTAGCATAACGATATAACGTATAACGTTGTGTAGCATTACGATATAGCGTATAACGTTGTGTAGCATTACGATATAGCGTATAACGTTATGTAGCATTACGATATAAAGTATAACGTTATATGGTAATACGTTATAACGTATAACGTTATGTAGCATTACGCTATAACGTATAACGTTATATGGTAATACGTTATAACGTATAACGTTATGTAGCATAACGATATAACGTATAACGTTGTGTAGCATTACGATATAGCGTATAACGTTGTGTAGCATTACGATATAGCGTATAACGTTATGTAGCATTACGATATATCGTATAACGTTATGTAGCATTACGATATAACGTATAACGTTATGTAGCATTACGATATAACGTATAACGTTATATAGTATTACGTTATAACGTATAACATTATGTAGCATGACGATATAACGTATAACGTTATGTAGCATTACGATATAACGTATAACGTTATATGGTAATACGTTATAACGTATAACGGTATGTAGCATAACGATATAACGTATAACGTTATGTAGCATTACGATATAACGTATAACGTTATGTGGCATTATGATATAACGTATAACGTTATGTGGCATTACGATATAACGTATAACGTTATGTGGCTTTACGATATAACGTATAACGTTATGTAGCATTAAGATATAACGTATATCGTTATGTAGCATTACGATATAACGTATAACATTATATGGTAATACGTTATAACGTATAACGTTATGTAGCAAAACGATATAACGTATAACGTTGTGTAGCATTACGATATAGCGTATAACGTTATGTAGCATTACGATATAACGTATAACGTTATGTAGCATTACGATATAACGTATAACGTTATGTAGCATTACGATATAACGTATAACGTTATATAGTATTACGTTATAACGTATAACATTATGTAGCATAACGATATAACGTATAACGTTATGTAGCATTACGATATAACGTATAACGTTATATGGTAATACGTTATGACGTATAACGTTATGTAGCATTACGATATAAAGTATAACGTTATATGGTAATACGTTATAACGTAGAACGGTATGTAGCATAACGATATAACGTATAACGTTATGTAGCATTACGATATAACGTATAACGTTGTGTAGCATTACGATATAACGTATGACGTTATGTAGCTTTATGATATAACGTATAACGTTATGTAGCATAACGATATAACGTATAACGTTTTGTAGCATTACGATATAACGTATAACGTTATGTAGCATAACGATATAACGTATAACGTTATGTAGCATTACGATATAACGTATAACGTTGTGTAGCATTACGATATAACGTATGACGTTATGTAGCTTTACGATATAACGTATAACGTTATGTAGCATAACGATATAACGTATAACGTTGTGTAGCATTACGATATAACGTATGACGTTATGTAGCTTTACGATATAACGTATAACGTAATGTAGCATAACGATATAACGTATAACGTTTTGTAGCATTACGATATAACGTATAACGTTATGTAGCATAACGATATAACGTATAACGTTATGTAACATTACGATATAACGTTCAACGTTATATGGTAATACGTTATAACGTATAACGTTATGTAGCATTACGATATAACGTATAACGTTATGTAGCATAACGATATAACGTATGACGTTATGTAGCTTTACGATATAACGTATAACGTTATGTAGCATAACGATATAACGTATAACGTTGTGTAGCATTACGATATAACGTATGAGGTTATGTAGCTTTACGATATAACGTATAACGTTATGTAGCATAACGATATAACGTATAACGTTTTGTAGCATTACGATATAACGTATAACGTTATGTAGCATAACGATATAACGTATAACGTTATGTAACATTACGATATAACGTATAACGTTATATGGTAATACGTTATAACGTATAACGTTATGTAGCATTACGATATAGCGTATAACGTTATATGGTAATACGTTATAACGTATAACGTTATGTAGCATAACGATAAAACGTATAACGTTATGTAGCATTACGATATAACGTATAACGTTATATGGTAATACGTTATAACGTATAACGTTATGTAGCATAACGATATAACGTATAACGTTATGTAGCATTACGATATAACGTATAACGTTATATGGTAATACGTTATAACGTATAACGTTATGTAGCATAACGATATAACGTATAACGTTGTGTAGCATTACGATATAGCGTATAACGTTGTGTAGCATTACGATATAGCGTATAACGTTATGTAGCATTACGATATAACGTATAACGTTATATGGTAATACGTTATAACGTAGAACGGTATGTAGCATAACGATATAACGTATAACGTTATGTAGCATTACGATATAACGTATAACGTTGTGTAGCATTACGATATAACGTATGACGTTATGTAGCTTTATGATATAACGTATAACGTTATGTAGCATAACGATATAACGTATAACGTTTTGTAGCATTACGATATAACGTATAACGTTATGTAGCATAACGATATAACGTATAACGTTATGTAGCATTACGATATAACGTATGACGTTATGTAGCATAACGATATAACGTATAACGTTGTGTAGCATTACGATATAACGTATGACGTTATGTAGCTTTACGATATAACGTATAACGTTATGTAGCATAACGATATAACGTATAACGTTGTGTAGCATTACGATATAACGTATGACGTTATGTAGCTTTACGATATAACGTATAACGTTATGTAGCATAACGATATAACGTATAACGTTTTGTAGCATTACGATATAACGTATAACGTTATGTAGCATAACGATATAACGTATAACGTTATGTAACATTACGATATAACGTTTAACGTTATATGGTAATACGTTATAACGTATAACGTTATGTAGCATTACGATATAACGTATAACGTTATGTAGCATAACGATATAACGTATGACGTTATGTAGCTTTACGATATAACGTATAACGTTATGTAGCATAACGATATAACGTATAACGTTGTGTAGCATTACGATATAACGTATGAGGTTATGTAGCTTTACGATATAACGTATAACGTTATGTAGCATAACGATATAACGTATAACGTTTTGTAGCATTACGATATAACGTATAACGTTATGTAGCATAACGATATAACGTATAACGTTATGTAACATTACGATATAACGTATAACGTTATATGGTAATACGTTATAACGTATAACGTTATGTAGCATTACGATATAGCGTATAACGTTATATGGTAATACGTTATAACGTATAACGTTATGTAGCATAACGATAAAACGTATAACGTTATGTAGCATTACGATATAACGTATAACGTTATATGGTAATACGTTATAACGTATAACGTTATGTAGCATAACGATATAACGTATAACGTTATGTAGCATTACGATATAACGTATAACGTTATATGGTAATACGTTATAACGCATAACGTTATGTAGCATTACGATATAACGTATAACGTTATATAGTATTACGTTATAACGTATAACATTATGTAGCATGACGATATAACGTATAACGTTTTGTAGCATTACGATATAACGTATAACGTTATGTAGCATAACGATATAACGTATAACGTTATGTAGCATTACGATATAACGTATGACGTTATGTAGCATAACGATATAACGTATAACGTTGTGTAGCATTACGATATAGCGTATAACGTTGTGTAGCATTACGATATAGCGTATAACGTTATGTAGCATTACGATATATCGTATAACGTTATGTAGCATTACGATATAACGTATAACGTTATGTAGCATTACGATATAACGTATAACGTTATATAGTATTACGTTATAACGTATAACATTATGTAGCATGACGATATAACGTATAACGTTTTGTAGCATTACGATATAACGTATAACGTTATGTAGCATAACGATATAACGTATAACGTTATGTAGCATTACGATATAACGTATGACGTTATGTAGCATAACGATATAACGTATAACGTTGTGTAGCATTACGATATAACGTATGACGTTATGTAGCTTTACGATATAACGTATAACGTTATGTAGCATAACGATATAACGTATAACGTTGTGTAGCATTACGATATAACGTATGACGTTATGTAGCTTTACGATATAACGTATAACGTTATGTAGCATAACGATATAACGTATAACGTTTTGTAGCATTACGATATAACGTATAACGTTATGTAGCATAACGATATAACGTATAACGTTATGTAGCATTACGATATAACGTATGACGTTATGTAGCATAACGATATAACGTATAACGTTGTGTAGCATTACGATATAACGTATGACGTTATGTAGCTTTACGATATAACGTATAACGTTATGTAGCATAACGATATAACGTATAACGTTGTGTAGCATTACGATATAACGTATGACGTTATGTAGCTTTACGATATAACGTATAACGTTATGTAGCATAACGATATAACGTATAACGTTTTGTAGCATTACGATATAACGTATAACGTTATGTAGCATAACGATATAACGTATAACGTTATGTAACATTACGATATAACGTTTAACGTTATATGGTAATACGTTATAACGTATAACGTTATGTAGCATTACGATATAACGTATAACGTTATGTAGCATAACGATATAACGTATGACGTTATGTAGCTTTACGATATAACGTATAACGTTATGTAGCATAACGATATAACGTATAACGTTGTGTAGCATTACGATATAACGTATGAGGTTATGTAGCTTTACGATATAACGTATAACGTTATGTAGCATAACGATATAACGTATAACGTTTTGTAGCATTACGATATAACGTATAACGTTATGTAGCATAACGATATAACGTATAACGTTATGTAACATTACGATATAACGTATAACGTTATATGGTAATACGTTATAACGTATAACGTTATGTAGCATTACGATATAGCGTATAACGTTATATGGTAATACGTTATAACGTATAACGTTATGTAGCATAACGATAAAACGTATAACGTTATGTAGCATTACGATATAACGTATAACGTTATATGGTAATACGTTATAACGTATAACGTTTATGTAGCATAACGATATAACGTATAACGTTATGTAGCATTACGATATAACGTATAACGTTATATGGTAATACGTTATAACGTATAACGTTATGTAGCATAACGATATAACGTATAACGTTGTGTAGCATTACGATATAGCGTATAACGTTGTGTAGCATTACGATATAGCGTATAACGTTATGTAGCATTACGATATAACGTATAACGTTATATGGTAATACGTTATAACGTATAACGTTATGTAGCATTACGATATAACGTATAACGTTATATGGTAATACGTTATAACGTATAACGTTATGTAGCATAACGATATAACGTATAACGTTGTGTAGCATTACGATATAGCGTATAACGTTGTGTAGCATTACGATATAGCGTATAACGTTATGTAGCATTACGATATATCGTATAACGTTATGTAGCATTACGATATAACGTATAACGTTATGTAGCATTACGATAATAACGTATAACGTTATATAGTATTACGTTATAACGAATAACATTATGTAGCATGACGATATAACGTATAAACGTTATGTAGCATTACGATATAACGTATAACGTTATATGGTAATACGTTATGACGTATAACGTTATGTAGCATTACGATATAACGTATAACGTTATATGGTAATACGTTATAACGTATAACGGTATGTAGCATAACGATATAACCTATAACGTTATGTAGAATTACGATATAACGTATAACGTTGTGTAGCATTACGATATAACGTATGACGTTATGTAGCTTTACGATATAACGTATAACGTTATGTAGCATAACGATATAACGTATAACGTTTTGTAGCATTACGATATAACGTATAACGTTATGTAGCATAACGATATAACGTATAACGTTATGTAACATTACGATATAACGTTTAACGTTATATGGTAATACGTTATAACGTATAACGTTATGTAGCAATAACGATATAACGTATGACGTTATGTAGCATAACGATAAAACGTATAACGTTATGTAGCATTACGATATAACGTATAACGTTATATGGTAATACGTTATAACGTATAACGTTATGTAGCATAACGATATAACGTATAACGTTATGTAGCATTACGATATAACGTATAACGTTATATGGTAATACGTTATAACGTATAACGTTATGTAGCATAACGATATAACGTATAACGTTGTGTAGCATTACGATATAGCGTATAACGTTGTGTAGCATTACGATATAGCGTATAACGTTATGTAGCATTACGATATAACGTATAACGTTATATGGTAATACGTTATAACGTATAACGTTGTGTAGCATTACGATATAGCGTATAACGTTATGTAGCATTACGATATATCGTATAACGTTATGTAGCATTACGATATAACGTATAACGTTATGTAGCATTACGATATAACGTATAACGTTATATAGTATTACGTTATAACGTATAACATTATGTAGCATGACGATATAACGTATAACGTTATGTAGCATTACGATATAACGTATAACGTTATATGGTAATACGTTATAACGTATAAACGGTATGTAGCATAACAATATAACGTATAACGTTATGTAGCATTACGATATAACGTATAACGTTATGTGGCATTATGATATAACGTATAACGTTATGTGGTATTACGATATAACGTATAACGTTATGTGGCTTTACGATATAACGTATAACGTTATGTAGCATTAAGATATAACGTATATCGTTATGTAGCATTACGATATAACGTAATAACGTTATATGGTAATACGTTATAACGTATAACGTTATGTAGCATAACGATATAACGTATAACGTTGTGTAGCATAACGATATAACGTATAACGTTGTGTAGCATTACGATATAGCGTATAACGTTTTGTAGCATTACGATATAACGTATAACGTTATGTAGCATTACGATATAACGTATAACGTTATGTAGCATTACGATATAACGTATAACGTTATATAGTATTACGTTATAACGTATAACATTATGTAGCATAACGATATAACGTATAACGTTATGTAGCATTACGATATAACGTATAACGTTATATGGTAATACGTTATGACGTATAACGTTATGTAGCATTACGATATAACGTATAACGTTATATGGTAATACGTTATAACGTAGAACGGTATGTAGCATAACGATATAACCGTATAACGTTATGTAGCATTACGATATAACGTATAACGTTGTGTAGCATTACGATATAACGTATGACGTTATGTAGCTTTACGATATAACGTATAACGTTATGTAGCATAACGATATAACGTATAACGTTTTGTAGCATTACGATATAACGTATAACGTTGTGTAGCATTACGATATAACGTATGACGTTATGTAGCTTTACGATATAACGTATAACGTTATGTAGCATAACGATATAACGTATAACGTTTTGTAGCATTACGATATAACGTATAACGTTATGTAGCATAACGATATAACGTATAACGTTATGTAGCATTACGATATAACGTATGACGTTATGTAGCATAACGATATAACGTATAACGTTGTGTAGCATTACGATATAACGTATGACGTTATGTAGCTTTACGATATAACGTATAACGTTATGTAGCATAACGATATAACGTATAACGTTGTGTAGCATTACGATATAACGTATGACGTTATGTAGCTTTACGATATAACGTATAACGTTATGTAGCATAACGATATAACGTATAACGTTTTGTAGCATTACGATTATAACGTATAACGTTATGTAGCATAACGATATAACGTATAACGTTATGTAACATTACGATAACGTTTAACGTTATATGGTAATACGTTATAACGTATAACGTTATGTAGCATTACGATATAACGTATAACGTTATGTAGCATAACGATATAACGTATGACGTTATGTAGCTTTACGATATAACGTATAACGTTATGTAGCATAACGATATAACGTATAACGTTGTGTAGCATTACGATATAACGTATGAGGTTATGTAGCTTTACGATATAACGTATAACGTTATGTAGCATAACGATATAACGTATAACGTTTTGTAGCATTACGATATAACGTATAACGTTATGTAGCATAACGATATAACGTATAACGTTATGTAACATTACGATATAACGTATAACGTTATATGGTAATACGTTATAACGTATAAGGTTATGTAGCATTACGATATAGCGTATACACACTCTATCAGATTCGTTATAACGTATAACGTTATGTAGCATAACGATAAAACGTATAACGTTATGTAGCATTACGATATAACGTATAACGTTATATGGTAATACGTTATAACGTATAACGTTATGTAGCATAACGATATAACGTATAACGTTATGTAGCATTACGATATAACGTATAACGTTATATGGTAATACGTTATAACGTATAACGTTATGTAGCATAACGATATAACGTATAACGTTGTGTAGCATTACGATATAGCGTATAACGTTGTGTAGCATTACGATATAGCGTATAACGTTATGTAGCATTACGATATAACGTATAACGTTATATGGTAATACGTTATAACGTATAACGTTATGTAGCATTACGATATAACGTATAACGTTATATGGTAATACGTTATAACGTATAACGTTATGTAGCATAACGATATAACGTATAACGTTGTGTAGCATTACGATATAGCGTATAACGTTGTGTAGCATTACGATATAGCGTATAACGTTATGTAGCATTACGATATATCGTATAACGTTATGTAGCATTACGATATAACGTATAACGTTATGTAGCATTACGATATAACGTATAACGTTATATAGTATTACGTTATAACGTATAACATTATGTAGCATGACGATATAACGTATAACGTTATGTAGCATTACGATATAACGTATAACGTTATATGGTAATACGTTATGACGTATAACGTTATGTAGCATTACGATATAACGTATAACGTTATATGGTAATACGTTATAACGTATAACGGTATGTAGCATAACGATATAACGTATAACGTTATGTAGAATTACGATATAACGTATAACGTTGTGTAGCATTACGATATAACGTATGACGTTATGTAGCTTTACGATATAACGTATAACGTTATGTAGCATAACGATATAACGTATAACGTTTTGTAGCATTACGATATAACGTATAACGTTATGTAACATTACGATATAACGTTTAACGTTATATGGTAATACGTTATAACGTATAACGTTATGTAGCATAACGATATAACGTATGACGTTATGTAGCTTTACGATATAACGTATAACGTTATGTAGCATAACGATATAACGTATAACGTTGTGTAGCATTACGATATAACGTATGAGGTTATGTAGCTTTACGATATAACGTATAACGTTATGTAGCATAACGATATAACGTATAACGTTTTGTAGCATTACGATATAACGTATAACGTTTTGTAGCATTACGATATAACGTATAACGTTATGTAGCATAACGATATAACGTATAACGTTATGTAACATTACGATATAACGTATAACGTTATATGGTAATACGTTATAACGTATAACGTTATGTAGCATTACGATATAACGTATAACGTTATGTAGCATAACGATATAACGTATGACGTTATGTAGCTTTACGATATAACGTATAACGTTATGTAGCATAACGATATAACGTATAACGTTGTGTAGCATTACGATATAACGTATGACGTTATGTAGCTTTACGATATAACGTATAACGTTATGTAGCATAACGATATAACGTATAACGTTTTGTAGCATTACGATATAACGTATAACGTTATGTAGCATAACGATATAACGTATAACGTTATGTAACATTACGATATAACGTATAACGTTATATGGTAATACGTTATAACGTATAACGTTATGTAGCATTACGATATAGCGTATAACGTTATATGGTAATACGTTATAACGTATAACGTTATGTAGCATAACGATAAAACGTATAACGTTATGTAGCATTACGATATAACGTATAACGTTATATGGTAATACGTTATAACGTATAACGTTATGTAGCATAACGATATATCGTATAACGTTATGTAGCATTACGATATAACGTATAACGTTATATGGTAATACGTTATAACGTATAACGTTATGTAGCATAACGATATAACGTATAACGTTGTGTAGCATTACGATATAGCGTATAACGTTGTGTAGCATTACGATATAGCGTATAACGTTATGTAGCATTACGATATAACGTATAACGTTATATGGTAATACGTTATAACGTATAACGTTATGTAGCATTACGCTATAACGTATAACGTTATATGGTAATACGTTATAACGTATAACGTTATGTAGCATAACGATATAACGTATAACGTTGTGTAGCATTACGATATAGCGTATAACGTTGTGTAGCATTACGATATAGCGTATAACGTTATGTAGCATTACGATATATCGTATAACGTTATGTAGCATTACGATATAACGTATAACGTTATGTAGCATTACGATATAACGTATAACGTTATATAGTATTACGTTATAACGTATAACATTATGTAGCATGACGATATAACGTATAACGTTATGTAGCATTACGATATAACGTATAACGTTATATGGTAATACGTTATAACGTATAACGGTATGTAGCATAACAATATAACGTATAACGTTATGTAGCATTACGATATAACGTATAACGTTATGTGGCATTATGATATAACGTATAACGTTATGTGGTATTACGATATAACGTATAACGTTATGTGGCTTTACGATATAACGTATAACGTTATGTAGCATTAAGATATAACGTATATCGTTATGTAGCATTACGATATAACGTATAACGTTATATGGTAATACGTTATAACGTATAACGTTATGTAGCATAACGATATAACGTATAACGTTGTGTAGCATAACGATATAACGTATAACGTTGTGTAGCATTACGATATAGCGTATAACGTTTTGTAGCATTACGATATAACGTATAACGTTATGTAGCATTACGATATAACGTATAACGTTATGTAGCATTACGATATAACGTATAACGTTATATAGTATTACGTTATAACGTATAACATTATGTAGCATAACGATATAACGTATAACGTTATGTAGCATTACGATATAACGTATAACGTTATATGGTAATACGTTATGACGTATAACGTTATGTAGCATTACGATATAACGTATAACGTTATATGGTAATACGTTATAACGTAGAACGGTATGTAGCATAACGATATAACGTATAACGTTATGTAGCATTACGATATAACGTATAACGTTGTGTAGCATTACGATATAACGTATGACGTTATGTAGCTTTACGATATAACGTATAACGTTATGTAGCATAACGATATAACGTATAACGTTTTGTAGCATTACGATATAACGTATAACGTTATGTAGCATAACGATATAACGTATAACGTTATGTAGCATTACGATATAACGTATGACGTTATGTAGCATAACGATATAACGTATAACGTTGTGTAGCATTACGATATAACGTATGACGTTATGTAGCTTTACGATATAACGTATAACGTTATGTAGCATAACGATATAACGTATAACGTTGTGTAGCATTACGATATAACGTATAACGTTATGTAGCATAACGATATAACGTATAACGTTTTGTAGCATTACGATATAACGTATAACGTTATGTAGCATAACGATATAACGTATAACGTTATGTAACATTACGATATAACGTTTAACGTTATATGGTAATACGTTATAACGTATAACGTTATGTAGCATTACGATATAACGTATAACGTTATGTAGCATAACGATATAACGTATGACGTTATGTAGCTTTACGATATAACGTATAACGTTATGTAGCATAACGATATAACGTATAACGTTGTGTAGCATTACGATATAACGTATGAGGTTATGTAGCTTTACGATATAACGTATAACGTTATGTAGCATAACGATATAACGTATAACGTTTTGTAGCATTACGATATAACGTATAACGTTATGTAGCATAACGATATAACGTATAACGTTATGTAACATTACGATATAACGTATAACGTTATATGGTAATACGTTATAACGTATAACGTTATGTAGCATTACGATATAGCGTATAACGTTATATGGTAATACGTTATAACGTATAACGTTATGTAGCATAACGATAAAACGTATAACGTTATGTAGCATTACGATATAACGTATAACGTTATATGGTAATACGTTATAACGTATAACGTTATGTAGCATAACGATATAACGTATAACGTTATGTAGCATTACGATATAACGTATAACGTTATATGGTAATACGTTATAACGTATAACGTTATGTAGCATAACGATATAACGTATAACGTTGTGTAGCATTACGATATAGCGTATAACGTTGTGTAGCATTACGATATAGCGTATAACGTTATGTAGCATTACGATATAACGTATAACGTTATATGGTAATACGTTATAACGTATAACGTTATGTAGCATTACGATATAACGTATAACGTTATATGGTAATACGTTATAACGTATAACGTTATGTAGCATAACGATATAACGTATAACGTTGTGTAGCATTACGATATAGCGTATAACGTTGTGTAGCATTACGATATAGCGTATAACGTTATGTAGCATTACGATATATCGTATAACGTTATGTAGCATTACGATATAACGTATAACGTTATGTAGCATTACGATATAACGTATAACGTTATATAGTATTACGTTATAACGTATAACATTATGTAGCATGACGATATAACGTATAACGTTATGTAGCATTACGATATAACGTATAACGTTATATGGTAATACGTTATGACGTATAACGTTATGTAGCATTACGATATAACGTATAACGTTATATGGTAATACGTTATAACGTATAACGGTATGTAGCATAACGATATAACGTATAACGTTATGTAGCATTACGATATAACGTATAACGTTGTGTAGCATTACGATATAACGTATAACGTTATGTAGCATAACGATATAACGTATAACTTTATGTAGCATTACGATATAACGTATAACGTTATATGGTAATACGTTATAACGTATAACGTTATGTAGCATTACGATATAACGTATAACGTTATGTAGCATTACGATATAACGTATAAAGTTATGTAGCATTACGATATCACGTATAACGTTATGTAGCATTACGATATAACGTATAACGTTATGTAGCATTACGATATAACGTGTAACGTTGTGTAGCATTACGATATAACGTATGACGTTATGTAGCTTTACGATATAACGTATAACGTTATGTAGCATAACGATATAACGTATAACTTTATGTAGCATTACGATATAACGTATAATGTTATATGGTAATACGTTATAACGTATAACGTTATGTAGCATTACGATATAACGTATAACGTTATGTAGCATTACGATATAACGTATAACGTTATGTAGCATAACGATATAACGTATGACGTTATGTAGCTTTACGATATAACGCATAACGTTATGTAGCATAACGATATAACGTATAACGTTGTGTAGCATTACGATATAACGTATGACGTTATGTAGCTTTACGATATAACGTATAACGTTATGTAGCATAACGATATAACGTATAACGTTTTGTAGCATTACGATATAACGTATAACGTTATGTAGCATAACGATATAACGTATAACGTTATGTAGCATTACGATATAACGTATAACGTTATATGGTAATACGTTATAACGTATAACGGTATGTAGCATAACGATATAACGTATAACGTTATGTAGCATTACGGTATAACGTATAACGTTATGTGGCATTATGATATAACGTATAACGTTATGTGGCATTACGATATAACGTATAACGTTATGTGGCTTTACGATATAACGTATAACGTTATGTAGCATTAAGATATAACGTATATCGTTATGTAGCATTACGATATAACGTATAACGCTATATGGTAATACGTTATAACGTATAACGTTATGTAGCATAACGATATAACGTATAACGTTGTGTAGCATTACGATATAACGTATGACGTTATGTAGCTTTACGATATAACGTATAACGTTATGTAGCATAACGATATAACGTATAACGTTTTGTAGCATTACGATATAACGTATAACGTTATGTAGCATAACGATATAACGTATAACGTTATGTAACATTACGATATAACGTATGACGTTATGTAGCTTTACGATATAACGTATAACGTTATGTAGCATAACGATATAACGTATAACGTTTTGTAGCATTACGATATAACGTATAACGTTATGTAGCATAACGATATAACGTATAACGTTATGTAGCATTACGATATAACGTATAACGTTATATGGTAATACGTTATAACGTATAACGGTATGTAGCATAACGATATAACGTATAACGTTATGTAGCATTACGATATAACGTATAACGTTATGTGGCATTATGATATAACGTATAACGTTATGTGGCATTACGATATAACGTATAACGTTATGTGGCTTTACGATATAACGTATAACGTTATGTAGCATTAAGATATAACGTATATCGTTATGTAGCATTACGATATAACGTATAACGCTATATGGTAATACGTTATAACGTATAACGTTATGTAGCATAACGATATAACGTATAACGTTGTGTAGCATTACGATATAACGTATGACGTTATGTAGCTTTACGATATAACGTATAACGTTATGTAGCATAACGATATAACGTATAACGTTTTGTAGCATTGCGATATAACGTATAACGTTATGTAGCATAACGATATAACGTATAACGTTATGTAACATTACGATATAACGTATAACGTTATATGGTAATACGTTATAACGTATAACGTTATGTAGCATTACGATATAACGTATAACGTTATGTAGCATAACGATATAACGTATGACGTTATGTAGCTTTACGATATAACGTATAACGTTATGTAGCATAACGATATAACGTATAACGTTGTGTAGCATTACGATATAACGTATGACGTTATGTAGCTTTACGATATAACGTATAACGTTATGTAGCATAACGATATCACGTATAACGTTTTGTAGCATTACGATATAACGTATAACGTTATGTAGCATAACGATATAACGTATAACGTTATGTAACATTACGATATAACGTATAACGTTATATGGTAATACGTTATAACGTATAACGTTATGTAGCATTACGATATAACGTATAACGTTATATGGTAATACGTTATAACGTATAACGTTATGTAGCATTACGATATAACGTATGACGTTATGTAGCTTTACGATATAACGTATAACGTTATGTAGCATAACGATATAACGTATAACGTTGTGTAGCATTACGATATAACGTATGACGTTATGTAGCTTTACGATATAACGTATAACGTTATGTAGCATAACGATATAACGTATAACGTTGTGTAGCATTACGATATAACGTATGACGTTATGTAGCTTTACGATATAACGTATAACGTTATGTAGCATAACGATATAACGTATAACGTTTTGTAGCATTACGATATAACGTATAACGTTATGTAGCATAACGATATAACGTATAACGTTATGTAACATTACGATATAACGTATAACGTTATATGGTAATACGTTATAACGTATAACGTTATGTAGCATTACGATATAACGTATAACGTTATGTAGCATAACGATATAACGTATGACGTTATGTAGCTTTACGATATAACGTATAACGTTATGTAGCATAACGATATAACGTATAACGTTGTGTAGCATTACGATATAACGTATGACGTTATGTAGCTTTACGATATAACGTATAACGTTATGTAGCATAACGATATAACGTATAACGTTTTGTAGCATTACGATATAACGTATAACGTTATGTAGCATAACGATATAACGTATAACGTTATGTAACATTACGATATAACGTATAACGTTATATGGTAATACGTTATAACGTATAACGTTATGTAGCATTACGATATAACGTATAACGTTATGTAGCATAACGATATAACGTATGACGTTATGTAGCTTTACGATATAACGTATAACGTTATGTAGCATAACGATATAACGTATAACGTTGTGTAGCATTACGATATAACGTATGACGTTATGTAGCTTTACGATATAACGTATAACGTTATGTAGCATAACGATATAACGTATAACGTTTTGTAGCATTACGATATAACGTATAACGTTATGTAGCATAACGATATAACGTATAACGTTATGTAACATTACGATATAACGTATAACGTTATATGGTAATACGTTATAACGTATAACGTTATGTAGCATTACGATATAGCGTATAACGTTATATGGTAATACGTTATAACGTATAACGTTATGTAGCATAACGATAAAACGTATAACGTTATGTAGCATTACGATATAACGTATAACGTTATGTAGCATTACGATATATCGTATAACATTACGTAGCATTACGATAAAACGTGTAGCGTTATGTAGCATTACGTTATAACGTGTAACGTTATGTAGCATTAAGACATAAAGTGTAACGTTATGTAGCATTACGATATAACGTGTAACGTTATGTAGCATTACGATATAACGTGTAACGTTATGTAGCATTACGATATAACGTATAACGTTATGTAGCATTACGATGTAACGTATAACGCTATGTAGCATTACGATATAGCGTATAACGTTATGTAGCATTACGATATAGCGTATAACGTTATATAGCATTACGATATAACGTATAACGTTGCGTAGCATTGCGATATAACGTATATCGTTACGTAGCATTGCGAAATAACGTATAACGTTACGTAGCATTACGATATAACGTATATCGTTACGTAGCATTACGAAATAACGTATAACGTTACGTAGCATTACGATATAACGTGTAACGTTATATGGTAATACGTTATAACGTATAACGTTATGTAGCATAACGATATAACGTATAACGTTGTGTAGCATTACGATATAGCGTATAACGTTATGTAGCATTACAATATAACGTATAACGTTATGTAGCATTACGATATAACGTATAACGTTATGTAGCATTACGATATAACGTATAACGTTATATAGTATTACGTTATAACGTATAACATTATGTAGCATAACGATATAACGTATAACGTTATGTAGCATTACGATATAACGTATAACGTTATATGGTAATACGTTATGACGTATAACGTTATGTAGCATTACGATATAACGTATAACGTTATATGGTAATACGTTATAACGTAGAACGGTATGTAGCATAACGATATAACGTATAACGTTATGTAGCATTACGATATAACGTATAACGTTGTGTAGCATTACGATATAACGTATGACGTTATGTAGCTTTACGATATAACGTATAACGTTATGTAGCATAACGATATAACGTATAACGTTTTGTAGCATTACGATATAACGTATAACGTTATGTAGCACAACGATATAACGTATAACGTTATGTAGCATTACGATATAACGTATGACGTTATGTAGCATAACGATATAACGTATAACGTTGTGTAGCATTACGATATAACGTATGACGTTATGTAGCTTTACGATATAACGTATAACGTTATGTAGCATAACGATATAACGTATAACGTTGTGTAGCATTACGATATAACGTATGACGTTATGTAGCTTTACGATATAACGTATAACGTTATGTAGCATAACGATATAACGTATAACGTTTTGTAGCATTACGATATAACGTATAACGTTATGTAGCATAACGATATAACGTATAACGTTATGTAACATTACGATATAACGTTTAACGTTATATGGTAATACGTTATAACGTATAACGTTATGTAGCATTACGATATAACGTATAACGTTATGTAGCATAACGATATAACGTATGACGTTATGTAGCTTTACGATATAACGTATAACGTTATGTAGCATAACGATATAACGTATAACGTTGTGTAGCATTACGATATAACGTATGAGGTTATGTAGCTTTACGATATAACGTATAACGTTATGTAGCATAACGATATAACGTATAACGTTTTGTAGCATTACGATATAACGTATAACGTTATGTAGCATAACGATATAACGTATAACGTTATGCAACATTACGATATAACGTATAACGTTATATGGTAATACGTTATAACGTATAACGTTATGTAGCATTACGATATAGCGTATAACGTTATATGGTAATACGTTATAACGTATAACGTTATGTAGCATAACGATAAAACGTATAACGTTATGTAGCATTACGATATAACGTATAACGTTATATGGTAATACGTTATAACGTATAACGTTATGTAGCATAACGATATAACGTATAACGTTATGTAGCATTACGATATAACGTATAACGTTATGTAGCATTGCGATATAACGTATAACGTTATATGGTAATACGTTATAACGTATAACGTTATGTAGCATAAGGATATAACGTATAACGTTATGTAGCATTACGATATAACGTATAACGTTATATGGTAATACGTTATAACGTATAACGTTATGTAGCATAACGATATAACGTATAACGTTGTGTAGCATTACGATATAGCGTATAACGTTGTGTAGCATTACGATATAGCGTATAACGTTATGTAGCATTACGATATAACGTATAACGTTATATGGTAATACGTTATAACGTATAACGTTATGTAGCATTACGATATAACGTATGACGTTATGTAGCTTTACGATATAACGTATAACGTTATGTAGCATAACGATATAACGTATAACGTTGTGTAGCATTACGATATAACGTATGACGTTATGTAGCTTTACGATATAACGTATAACGTTATGTAGCATAACGATATAACGTATAACGTTGTGTAGCATTACGATATAACGTATGACGTTATGTAGCTTTACGATATAACGTATAACGTTATGTAGCATAACGATATAACGTATAACGTTTTGTAGCATTACGATATAACGTATAACGTTATGTAGCATAACGATATAACGTATAACGTTATGTAACATTACGATATAACGTATAACGTTATATGGTAATACGTTATAACGTATAACGTTATGTAGCATTACGATATAACGTATAACGTTATGTAGCATAACGATATAACGTATGACGTTATGTAGCTTTACGATATAACGTATAACGTTATGTAGCATAACGATATAACGTATAACGTTATGTAGCATTACGATATAACGTATGACGTTATGTAGCATTACGATATAACGTATAACGCTATATGGTAATACGTTATAACGTATAACGTTATGTAGCATAACGATATAACGTATAACGTTGTGTAGCATTACGATATAACGTATGACGTTATGTAGCTTTACGATATAACGTATAACGTTATGTAGCATAACGATATAACGTATAACGTTTTGTAGCATTGCGATATAACGTATAACGTTATGTAGCATAACGATATAACGTATAACGTTATGTAACATTACGATATAACGTATAACGTTATATGGTAATACGTTATAACGTATAACGTTATGTAGCATTACGATATAACGTATAACGTTATGTAGCATAACGATATAACGTATGACGTTATGTAGCTTTACGATATAACGTATAACGTTATGTAGCATAACGATATAACGTATAACGTTGTGTAGCATTACGATATAACGTATGACGTTATGTAGCTTTACGATATAACGTATAACGTTATGTAGCATAACGATATCACGTATAACGTTTTGTAGCATTACGATATAACGTATAACGTTATGTAGCATAACGATATAACGTATAACGTTATGTAACATTACGATATAACGTATAACGTTATATGGTAATACGTTATAACGTATAACGTTATGTAGCATTACGATATAACGTATAACGTTATATGGTAATACGTTATAACGTATAACGTTATGTAGCATTACGATATAACGTATGACGTTATGTAGCTTTACGATATAACGTATAACGTTATGTAGCATAACGATATAACGTATAACGTTGTGTAGCATTACGATATAACGTATGACGTTATGTAGCTTTACGATATAACGTATAACGTTATGTAGCATAACGATATAACGTATAACGTTGTGTAGCATTACGATATAACGTATGACGTTATGTAGCTTTACGATATAACGTATAACGTTATGTAGCATAACGATATAACGTATAACGTTTTGTAGCATTACGATATAACGTATAACGTTATGTAGCATAACGATATAACGTATAACGTTATGTAACATTACGATATAACGTATAACGTTATATGGTAATACGTTATAACGTATAACGTTATGTAGCATTACGATATAACGTATAACGTTATGTAGCATAACGATATAACGTATGACGTTATGTAGCTTTACGATATAACGTATAACGTTATGTAGCATAACGATATAACGTATAACGTTGTGTAGCATTACGATATAACGTATGACGTTATGTAGCTTTACGATATAACGTATAACGTTATGTAGCATAACGATATAACGTATAACGTTTTGTAGCATTACGATATAACGTATAACGTTATGTAGCATAACGATATAACGTATAACGTTATGTAACATTACGATATAACGTATAACGTTATATGGTAATACGTTATAACGTATAACGTTATGTAGCATTACGATATAGCGTATAACGTTATATGGTAATACGTTATAACGTATAACGTTATGTAGCATAACGATAAAACGTATAACGTTATGTAGCATTACGATATAACGTATAACGTTATGTAGCATTACGATATATCGTATAACATTACGTAGCATTACGATAAAACGTGTAGCGTTATGTAGCATTACGTTATAACGTGTAACGTTATGTAGCATTAAGACATAAAGTGTAACGTTATGTAGCATTACGATATAACGTGTAACGTTATGTAGCATTACGATATAACGTGTAACGTTATGTAGCATTACGATATAACGTATAACGTTATGTAGCATTACGATGTAACGTATAACGCTATGTAGCATTACGATATAGCGTATAACGTTATGTAGCATTACGATATAGCGTATAACGTTATATAGCATTACGATATAACGTATAACGTTGCGTAGCATTGCTATATATCGTATATCGTTACGTAGCATTGCGAAATAACGTATAACGTTACGTAGCATTACGATATAACGTATATCGTTACGTAGCATTACGAAATAACGTATAACGTTACGTAGCATTACGATATAACGTGTAACGTTATGTAGCATTACGATATAACGTATAACGTTATATAGTATTACGTTATAACGTATAACGTTATGTAGCATAACGATATAACGTATAACGTTATGTAGCATTACGATATAACGTATAATGTTATATGGTAATACGTTATAACGTATAACGTTATGTAGCATAACGATATAACGTATAACGTTGTGTAGCAATACGATATAACGTATGACGTTATGTAGCTTTACGATATAACGTATAACGTTATGTAGCATAACGATATAACGTATAACGTTTTGTAGCATTACGATATAACGTATAACGTTATGTAGCATAACGATATAACGTATAACGTTATGTAACATTACGATATAACGTATAACGTTATATGGTAATACGTTATAACGTATAACGTTATGTAGCATTACGATATAGCGTATAACGTTATATGGTAATACGTTATAACGTATAACGTTATGTAGCATAACGATATAACGTATAACGTTGTGTAGCAATACGATATAACGTATGACGTTATGTAGCTTTACGATATAACGTATAACGTTATGTAGCATAACGATATAACGTATAACGTTTTGTAGCATTACGATATAACGTATAACGTTATGTAGCATAACGATATAACGTATAACGTTATGTAACATTACGATATAACGTATAACGTTATATGGTAATACGTTATAACGTATAACGTTATGTAGCATTACGATATAGCGTATAACGTTATATGGTAATACGTTATAACGTATAACGTTATGTAGCATAACGATAAAACGTATAACGTTATGTAGCATTACGATATAACGTATAACGTTATATGGTAATACGTTATAACGTATAACGTTATGTAGCATAACGATATATCGTATAACGTTATGTAGCATTACGATATAACGTATAACGTTATATGGTAATACGGTATAACGTATAACGTTATGTAGCATAACGATATAACGTATAACGTTGTGTAGCATTACGATATAGCGTATAACGTTGTGTAGCATTACGATATAGCGTATAACGTTATGTAGCATTACGATATAACGTATAACGTTATATGGTAATACGTTATAACGTATAACGTTATGTAGCATTACGCTATAACGTATAACGTTATATGGTAATACGTTATAACGTATAACGTTATGTAGCATAACGATATAACGTATAACGTTGTGTAGCATTACGATATAGCGTATAACGTTGTGTAGCATTACGATATAGCGTATAACGTTATGTAGCATTACGATATATCGTATAACGTTATGTAGCATTACGATATAACGTGTAACGTTATGTAGCATTACGATATAACGTATAACGTTATATAGTATTACGTTATAACGTATAACATTATGTAGCATGACGATATAACGTATAACGTTATGTAGCATTACGATATAACGTATAACGTTATATGGTAATACGTTATAACGTATAACGGTATGTAGCATAACGATATAACGTATAACGTTATGTAGCATTACGATATAACGTATATCGTTACGTAGCATTGCGAAATAACGTATAACGTTACGTAGCATTACGATATAACGTATATCGTTACGTAGCATAACGATATAACGTATAACGTTATGTAACATTACGATATAACGTATAACGTTATATGGTAATACGTTATAACGTATAACGTTATGTAGCATTACGATATAGCGTATAACGTTATATGGTAATACGTTATAACGTATAACGTTATGTAGCATAACGATATAACGTATAACGTTGTGTAGCAATACGATATAACGTATGACGTTATGTAGCTTTACGATATAACGTATAACGTTATGTAGCATAACGATATAACGTATAACGTTTTGTAGCATTACGATATAGCGTATAACGTTGTGTAGCATTACGATATAGCGTATAACGTTATGTAGCATTACGATATATCGTATAACGTTACGTAGCATTACGATATAACGTGTAACGTTATGTAGCATTACGATATAACGTATAACGTTATATAGTATTACGTTATAACGTATAACGTTATGTAGCATAACGATATAACGTATAACGTTATGTAGCATTACGATATAACGTATAATGTTATATGGTAATACGTTATAACGTATAACGTTAGGTAGCATTACGATATATCGTATAACGTTATGTAGCATTACGATATAACGTATAACGTTATGTAGCATAACGATATAACGTATAACGTTATGTGGCATTACGATATAACGTATAACGTTATGTAGCATAACGATATAACGTATAACGTTATGTAACATTACGATATAACGTATAACGTTATATGGTAATACGTTATAACGTATAACGTTATGTAGCATTACGATATAGCGTATAACGTTATATGGTAATACGTTATAACGTATAACGTTATGTAGCATATCGATATAACGTATAACGTTGTGTAGCAATACGATATAACGTATGACGTTATGTAGCTTTACGATATAACGTATAACGTTATGTAGCATAACGATATAACGTATAACGTTTTGTAGCATTACGATATAACGTATAACGTTATGTAGCATAACGATATAACGTATAACGTTATGTAACATTACGATATAACGTATAACGTTATATGGTAATACGTTATAACGTATAACGTTATGTAGCATTACGATATAGCGTATAACGTTATATGGTAATACGTTATAACGTATAACGTTATGTAGCATAACGATAAAACGTATAACGTTATGTAGCATTACGATATAACGTATAACGTTATATGGTAATACGTTATAACGTATAACGTTATGTAGCATAACGATATATCGTATAACGTTATGTAGCATTACGATATAACGTATAACGTTATATGGTAATACGTTATAACGTATAACGTTATGTAGCATAACGATATAACGTATAACGTTGTGTAGCATTACGATATAGCGTATAACGTTGTGTAGCATTACGATATAGCGTATAACGTTATGTAGCATTACGATATAACGTATAACGTTATATGGTAATACGTTATAACGTATAACGTTATGTAGCATTACGCTATAACGTATAACGTTATATGGTAATACGTTATAACGTATAACGTTATGTAGCATAACGATATAACGTATAACGTTGTGTAGCATTACGATATAGCGTATAACGTTGTGTAGCAATACGATATAGCGTATAACGTTATGTAGCATTACGATATATCGTATAACGTTATGTAGCATTACGATATAACGTATAACGTTATGTAGCATTACGATATAACGTATAACGTTATATAGTATTACGTTATAACGTATAACATTATGTAGCATGACGATATAACGTATAACGTTATGTAGCATTACGATATAACGTATAACGTTATATGGTAATACGTTATAACGTATAACGGTATGTAGCATAACGATATAACGTATAACGTTATGTAGCATTACGATATAACGTATAACGTTATGTGGCATTATGATATAACGTATAACGTTATGTGGCATTACGATATAACGTATAACGTTATGTGGCTTTACGATATAACGTATAACGTTATGTAGCATTAAGATATAACGTATATCGTTATGTAGCATTACGATATAACGTATAACGCTATATGGTAATACGTTATAACGTATAACGTTATGTAGCATAACGATATAACGTATAACGTTGTGTAGCATTACGATATAGCGTATAACGTTATGTAGCATTACGATATAACGTATAACGTTATGTAGCATTACGATATAACGTATAACGTTATGTAGCATTACGATATAACGTATAACGTTATATGGTAATTACGTTATGACGTATAACGTTATGTAGCATTACGATATAACGTATAACGTTATATGGTAATACGTTATAACGTATAACGGTATGTAGCATAACGATATAACGTATAACGTTATGTAGCATCACGATATAACGTATAACGTTGTGTAGCATTACGATATAACGTATGACGTTATGTAGCTTTACGATATAACGTATAACGTTATGTAGCATAACGATATAACGTATAACGTTTTGTAGCATTACGATATAACGTATAACGTTATGTAGCATAACGATATAACGTATAACGTTATGTAGCATTACGATATAACGTATGACGTTATGTAGCTTTACGATATAACGTATAACGTTATGTAGCATAACGATATAACGTATAACGTTGTGTAGCATTACGATATAACGTATGACGTTATGTAGCTTTACGATATAACGTATAACGTTATGTAGCATAACGATATAACGTATAACGTTGTGTAGCATTACGATATAACGTATGACGTTATGTAGCTTTACGATATAACGTATAACGTTATGTAGCATAACGATATAACGTATAACGTTTTGTAGCATTACGATATAACGTATAACGTTATGTAGCATAACGATATAACGTATAACGTTATGTAACATTACGATATAACGTTTAACGTTATATGGTAATACGTTATAACGTATAACGTTATGTAGCATTACGATTATAACGTATAACGTTATGTAGCATAACGATATAACGTATGACGTTATGTAGCTTTACGATATAACGTATAACGTTATGTAGCATAACGATATAACGTATAACGTTGTGTAGCATTACGATATAACGTATGAGGTTATGTAGCTTTACGATATAACGTATAACGTTATGTAGCATAACGATATAACGTATAACGTTTTGTAGCATTACGATATAACGTATAACGTTATGTAGCATAACGATATAACGTATAACGTTATGTAACATTACGATATAACGTATAACGTTATATGGTAATACGTTATAACGTATAACGTTATGTAGCATTACGATATAGCGTATAACGTTATATGGTAATACGTTATAACGTATAACGTTATGTAGCATAACGATAAAACGTATAACGTTATGTAGCATTACGATATAACGTATAACATTATATGGTAATACGTTATAACGTATAACGTTATGTAGCATAACGATATAACGTATAACGTTATGTAGCATTACGATATAACGTATAACGTTATATGGTAATACGTTATAACGTATAACGTTATGTAGCATAACGATATGACGTATAACGTTGTGTAGCATTACGATATAGCGTATAACGTTGTGTAGCATTACGATATAGCGTATAACGTTATGTAGCATTACGATATAACGCATAATGTTATATGGTAATACGTTATAACGTATAACGTTATGTAGCATTACGATATAACGTATAACGTTATATGGTAATACGTTATAACGTATAACGTTATGTAGCATAACGATATAACGTATAACGTTGTGTAGCATTACGATATAGCGTATAACGTTGTGTAGCATTACGATATAGCGTATAACGTTATGTAGCATTACGATATATCGTATAACGTTATGTAGCATTACGATATAACGTATAACGTTATGTAGCATTACGATATAACGTATAACGTTATATAGTATTACGTTATAACGTATAACATTATGTAGCATGACGTTATAACGTATAACGGTATGTAGCATAACGATATAACGTATAACGTTATGTAGCATTACGATATAACGTATAACGTTGTGTAGCATTACGATATAACGTATAACGTTATGTAGCATAACGATATAACGTATAACGTTATCTAGCATTACGATATAACGTATAACTTTATGTAGCATTACGATATAACGTATAACGTTATATGGTAATACGTTATAACGTATAACGTTATGTAGCATTACGATATAACGTATAACGTTATGTAGCATTACGATATAACGTATAAAGTTATGTAGCATTACGATATCACGTATAACGTTATGTAGCATTACGATATAACGTATAACGTTATGTAGCATTACGATATAACGTGTAACGTTGTGTAGCATTACGATATAACGTATGACGTTATGTAGCTTTACGATATAACGTATAACGTTATGTAGCATAACGATATAACGTATAACTTTATGTAGCATTACGATATAACGTATAATGTTATATGGTAATACGTTATAACGTATAACGTTATGTAGCATTACGATATAACGTATAACGTTATGTAGCATTACGATATAACGTATAACGTTATGTAGCATAACGATATAACGTATGACGTTATGTAGCTTTACGATATAACGCATAACGTTATGTAGCATAACGATATAACGTATAACGTTGTGTAGCATTACGATATAACGTATGACGTTATGTAGCTTTACGATATAACGTATAACGTTATGTAGCATAACGATATAACGTATAACGTTTTGTAGCATTACGATATAACGTATAACGTTATGTAGCATAACGATATAACGTATAACGTTATGTAGCATTACGATATAACGTATAACGTTATATGGTAATACGTTATAACGTATAACGGTATGTAGCATAACGATATAACGTATAACGTTATGTAGCATTACGGTATAACGTATAACGTTATGTGGCATTATGATATAACGTATAACGTTATGTGGCATTACGATATAACGTATAACGTTATGTGGCTTTACGATATAACGTATAACGTTATGTAGCATTAAGATATAACGTATATCGTTATGTAGCATTACGATATAACGTATAACGCTATATGGTAATACGTTATAACGTATAACGTTATGTAGCATAACGATATAACGTATAACGTTGTGTAGCATTACGATATAACGTATGACGTTATGTAGCTTTACGATATAACGTATAACGTTATGTAGCATAACGATATAACGTATAACGTTTTGTAGCATTACGATATAACGTATAACGTTATGTAGCATAACGATATAACGTATAACGTTATGTAACATTACGATATAACGTATGACGTTATGTAGCTTTACGATATAACGTATAACGTTATGTAGCATAACGATATAACGTATAACGTTTTGTAGCATTACGATATAACGTATAACGTTATGTAGCATAACGATATAACGTATAACGTTATGTAGCATTACGATATAACGTATAACGTTATATGGTAATACGTTATAACGTATAACGGTATGTAGCATAACGATATAACGTATAACGTTATGTAGCATTACGATATAACGTATAACGTTATGTGGCATTATGATATAACGTATAACGTTATGTGGCATTACGATATAACGTATAACGTTATGTGGCTTTACGATATAACGTATAACGTTATGTAGCATAACGATATAACGTATAACGTTTTGTAGCATTACGATATAACGTATAACGTTATGTAGCATAACGATATAACGTATAACGTTATGTAGCATTACGATATAACGTATAACGTTATATGGTAATACGTTATAACGTATAACGGTATGTAGCATAACGATATAACGTATAACGTTATGACACACTCTATCAGATTGTATAACGTTATGTGGCATTATGATATAACGTATAACGTTATGTGGCATTACGATATAACGTATAACGTTATGTGGCTTTACGATATAACGTATAACGTTATGTAGCATTAAGATATAACGTATATCGTTATGTAGCATTACGATATAACGTATAACGCTATATGGTAATACGTTATAACGTATAACGTTATGTAGCATAACGATATAACGTATAACGTTGTGTAGCATTACGATATAACGTATGACGTTATGTAGCTTTACGATATAACGTATAACGTTATGTAGCATAACGATATAACGTATAACGTTTTGTAGCATTACGATATAACGTATAACGTTATGTAGCATAACGATATAACGTATAACGTTATGTAACATTACGATATAACGTATGACGTTATGTAGCTTTACGATATAACGTATAACGTTATGTAGCATAACGATATAACGTATAACGTTTTGTAGCATTACGATATAACGTATAACGTTATGTAGCATAACGATATAACGTATAACGTTATGTAGCATTACGATATAACGTATAACGTTATATGGTAATACGTTATAACGTATAACGGTATGTAGCATAACGATATAACGTATAACGTTATGTAGCATTACGATATAACGTATAACGTTATGTGGCATTATGATATAACGTATAACGTTATGTGGCATTACGATATAACGTATAACGTTATGTGGCTTTACGATATAACGTATAACGTTATGTAGCATTAAGATATAACGTATATCGTTATGTAGCATTACGATATAACGTATAACGCTATATGGTAATACGTTATAACGTATAACGTTATGTAGCATAACGATATAACGTATAACGTTGTGTAGCATTACGATATAACGTATGACGTTATGTAGCTTTACGATATAACGTATAACGTTATGTAGCATAACGATATAACGTATAACGTCTTGTAGCATTACGATATAACGTATAACGTTATGCAGCATAACGATATAACGTATAACGTTATGTAACATTACGATATAACGTATAACGTTATATGGTAATACGTTATAACGTATAACGTTATGTAGCATTACGATATAACGTATAACGTTATGTAGCATAACGATATAACGTATGACGTTATGTAGCTTTACGATATAACGTATAACGTTATGTAGCATAACGATATAACGTATAACGTTGTGTAGCATTACGATATAACGTATGACGTTATGTAGCTTTACGATATAACGTATAACGTTATGTAGCATAACGATATAACGTATAACGTTTTGTAGCATTACGATATAACGTATAACGTTATGTAGCATAACGATATAACGTATAACGTTATATGGTAATACGTTATAACGTATAACGTTATGTAGCATTACGATATAACGTATAACGTTATATGGTAATACGTTATAACGTATAACGTTATGTAGCATTACGATATAACGTATGACGTTATGTAGCTTTACGATATAACGTATAACGTTATGTATCATAACGATATAACGTATAACGTTGTGTAGCATTACGATATAACGTATGACGTTATGTAGCTTTACGATATAACGTATAACGTTATGTAGCATAACGATATAACGTATAACGTTGTGTAGCATTACGATATAACGTATGACGTTATGTAGCTTTACGATATAACGTATAACGTTATGTAGCATAACGATATAACGTATAACGTTTTGTAGCATTACGATATAACGTATAACGTTATGTAGCATAACGATATAACGTATAACGTTATGTAACATTACGATATAACGTATAACGTTATATGGTAATACGTTATAACGTATAACGTTATGTAGCATTACGATATAACGTATAACGTTATGTAGCATAACGATATAACGTATGACGTTATGTAGCTTTACGATATAACGTATAACGTTATGTAGCATAACGATATAACGTATAACGTTGTGTAGCATTACGATATAACGTATGACGTTATGTAGCTTTACGATATAACGTATAACGTTATGTAGCATAACGATATAACGTATAACGTTTTGTAGCATTACGATATAACGTATAACGTTATGTAGCATAACGATATAACGTATAACGTTATGTAACATTACGATATAACGTATAACGTTATATGGTAATACGTTATAACGTATAACGTTATGTAGCATTACGATATAGCGTATAACGTTATATGGTAATACGTTATAACGTATAACGTTATGTAGCATAACGATAAAACGTATAACGTTATGTAGCATTACGATATAACGTATAACGTTATGTAGCATTACGATATATCGTATAACATTACGTAGCATTACGATAAAACGTGTAGCGTTATGTAGCATTACGTTATAACGTGTAACGTTATGTAGCATTAAGACATAAAGTGTAACGTTATGTAGCATTACGATATAACGTGTAACGTTATGTAGCATTACGATATAACGTGTAACGTTATGTAGCATTACGATATAACGTATAACGTTATGTAGCATTACGATGTAACGTATAACGCTATGTAGCATTACGATATAGCGTATAACGTTATGTAGCATTACGATATAGCGTATAACGTTATATAGCATTACGATATAACGTATAACGTTGCGTAGCATTGCGATATAACGTATATCGTTACGTAGCATTGCGAAATAACGTATAACGTTACGTAGCATTACGATATAACGTATATCGTTACGTAGCATTACGAAATAACGTATAACGTTACGTAGCATTACGATATAACGTGTAACGTTATGTAGCATTACGATATAACGTATAACGTTATATAGTATTACGTTATAACGTATAACGTTATGTAGCATAACGATATAACGTATAACGTTATGTAGCATTACGATTTAACGTATAATGTTATATGGTAATACGTTATAACGTATAACGTTAGGTAGCATTACGATATATCGTATAACGTTATGTAGCATTACGATATAACGTATAACGTTATGTAGCATAACGATATAACGTATAACGTTATGTGGCATTATGATATAACGTATAACGTTATGTGGCATTACGATATAACGTATAACGTTATGTGGCTTTACGATATAACGTATAACGTTATGTAGCATTACGATGTAACGTATAACATTATGTAGCATTACGATATAGCGTATAACGTTATGTAGCATTACGATATAACGTATAACGTTGCGTAGCATTGCGATATAACGTATATCGTTACGTAGCATTACGATATAACGTATAACGTTATGTAGCATTACGATATAACGTATAACATTATGTAGCACAACGATATAACGTATAACGTTATGTAGCATTACGATATAACGTATAACGTTATATGCTAATACGTTATATCGTATAACGATATGTAGCATTACGATATAACGTATATCGTTATGTAGCATTACGATATAACGTATAACGTTATGTAGCATTACGATATAGCGTATAACGTTATGTAGCATTACGATATAACGTATAACGTTGTGTAGCATTACGATATAGCGTATAACGTTATGTAGCATTACGATATAACGTATAACGTTATGTAGCATTACGATATAACGTATAACGTTATGTAGCATTACGATATAACGTATAACGTTATATAGTATTACGTTATAACGTATAACATTATGTAGCATGACGATATAACGTATAACGTTATGTAGCATTACGATATAACGTATAACGTTATATGGTAATACGTTATGACGTATAACGTTATGTAGCATTACGATATAACGTATAACGTTATATGGTAATACGTTATAACGTATAACGGTATGTAGCATAACGATATAACGTATAACGTTATGTAGCATTACGATATAACGTATAACGTTGTGTAGCATTACGATATAACGTATAACGTTATGTAGCATAACGATATAATGTATAACGTTATATAGCATTACGATATAACGTATAACGTTATGTAGCATTACGATATATCGTATAACATTACGTAGCATTACGATATAACGTGTAGCGTTATGTAGCATTACGATATAACGTGTAACGTTATGTAGCATTACGATATAACGTGTAACGTTATGTAGCATTACGATATAACGTATAACGTTATGTAGCATTACGATATAACGTGTAACGTTATGTAGCATTACGATATAACGTATAACGTTACATAGTATTACGTTATAACGTATAACGTTATGTAGCATAACGATATAACGTATAACTTTATGTAGCATTACGATATAACGTATAACGTTATATGGTAATACGTTATAACGTATAACGTTATGTAGCATTACGATATAACGTATAACGTTATGTAGCATTACGATATAACGTATAACGTTATGTAGCATAACGATATAACGTATGACGTTATGTAGCTTTACGATATAACGTATAACGTTATGTAGCATAACGATATAACGTTTAACGTTGTGTAGCATTACGATATAACGTATGACGTTATGTAGCTTTACGATATAACGTATAACGTTATGTAGCATAACGATATAACGTATAACGTTTTGTAGCATTAAGATATAACGTATAACGTTATGTAGCATAACGATAAAACGTATAACGTTATGTAGCATTACGATATAACGTATAACGTTATATGGTAATACGTTATAACGTATAACGTTATGTAGCATTACGATATAGCGTATAACGTTATATGGTAATACGTTATAACGTATAACGTTATGTAGCATAACGATATAACGTATAACGTTATGAAGCATTACGATATAACGTATAACGTTATATGGTAATACGTTATAACGTATAACGTTATGTAGCATAACGATATAACGTATAACGTTATGCAGCATTACGATATAACGTATAACGTTATATGGTAATACGTTATGACGTATAACGTTATGTAGCAATACGATATAACGTATAACGATATATGGTAATACGTTATAACGTATAACGTTATGTAGCATAACGATATAACGTATAACGTTATGTAGCATTACGATATAACGTATAACGTTATGTAGCATAACGATATAACGTATGACGTTATGTAGCTTTACGATATAACGTATAACGTTATGTAGCATAACGATATAACGTATAACGTTGTGTAGCATTACGATATAACGTATAACGTTTTGTAGCATTAAGATATAACGTATAACGTTATGTAGCATAACGATATAACGTATAACGTTATGTAGCATTACGATATAACGTATAACGTTATATGGTAATACGTTATAACGTATAACGTTATGTAGCTTTACGATATAACGTATAACGTTATGTAGCATAACGATATAACGTATAACGTTTTGTAGCACTACGATATAACGTATAACGTTATGTAGCATAACGATATAACGTATAACGTTATGTAGCATTACGATATAACGTATAACGTTATATGGTAATACGTTATAACGTATAACGTTATGTAGCATTACGATATAGCGTATAACGTTATATGGTAATACGTTATAACGTATAACGTTATGTAGCATAACGATATAACGTATAACGTTATGTAGCATAACGATATAACGTATAACGTTATATAGCATTACGATATAACGTATAACGTTATGTAGCATTACGATATATCGTATAACATTACGTGGCATTACGATATAACGTGTAGCGTTATGTAGCATTACGATATAACGTGTGACGTTATGTAGCATTACGATATAACGTGTGACGTTATGTAGCATTACGATATAACGTGTAACGTTATGTAGCATTACGATATAACGTGTAACGTTATGTAGCATTACGATATAACGTATAAAGTGATGTAGCATTACGATATAACGTATAACGTTATGTAGCATTACGATATAACGTATAACGTTATGTAGCATTACGATATAACGTATATAGTTATGTAGCATTACGATATAACGTATAACGTTATGTAGCATTACGATATAACGTATAACGTTATGTAGCATTACGATATAACGTGTAACGTTATGTAGCATTACGATATAACGTATAACGTTACATAGTATTACGTTATAACGTATAACGTTATGTAGCATAACGATATAACGTATAACTTTATGTAGCATTACGATATAACGTATAACGTTATATGGTAATACGTTATAACGTATAACGTTATGTAGCATTACGATATAACGTATAACGTTATGTAGCATTACGATATAACGTATAACGTTATGTAGCATAACGATATAACGTATGACGTTATGTAGCATAACGATATAACGTATAACGTTGTGTAGCATTACGATATAACGTATGACGTTATGTAGCTTTACGATATAACGTATAACGTTATGTAGCATAACGATATAACGTATAACGTTATGTAGCATTACGATATAACGTATAACGTTATATGGTAATACGTTATAACGTATAACGTTATGTAGCATTACGATATAGCGTATAACGTTATATGGTAATACGTTATAACGTATAACGTTATGTAGCATAACGATATAACGTATAACGTTATGTAGCATTACGATATAACGTATAACGTTATATGGTAATACGTTATAACGTATAACGTTATGTAGCATTACGATATAACGTATAACTTTATGTAGCATTACGATATAACGTGTAACGTTATGTAGCATTACGATATAACATATAACGTTATATAGTATTACGTTATAACGTATAACGTTATGTAGCATAACGATATAACGTATATCGTTATGTAGCATTACGATATAACGTATAATGTTATATGGTAATACGTTATAACGTATAATGTTATGTAGCATTACGATATAACGTATAACGTTATGTAGCATTACGATATAACGTATAACGTTATGTAGCATAACGATATAACATATGACGTTATGTAGCATTACGATATAACGTATACCGTTATATGGTAATACGTTATGACGTATAACGTTATGTAGCATTACGACATAACGTATAACGTTATATGGTAATACGTTATAACGTATAACGTTATGTAGCATTACGATTTAACGTATAACGTTATATGGTAATACGTTATAACGTATAACGTTATGTAGCATAACGATATAACGTATAAAATTATGTAGCATTACGATATAACGTATAACGTTATGTAGCATAACGATATAACCTATAACGTTATGTAGCATTACGATATAACGTGTAACGTTATGTAGCATTACGATATAACGTGTAACGTTATGTAGCATTACGATATAACGTATAACATTATGTAGCATAACGATATAACGTATAACGTTGTGTAGCATTACGATATAACGTATAACGTTATGTAGCATAACGATATAACGTATAACGTTATATAGCATTACGATATAACGTATAACGTTATGTAGCATTACGATATAACGTATAAAGTTATGTAGCATTACGATATAACGTATAACGTTATGTAGCATTACGATATAACGTATAACGTTATGTAGCATTACGATATAACGTATAACGTTATATAGTATTACGTTATAACGTATAACATTATGTAGCATGACGATACAGCGTATAACGTTATGTAGCATTACGATATAACGTATAACGTTATATGGTAATACGTTATGACGTATAACGTTATGTAGCATTACCATATAACGTATAACGTTATATGGTAATACGTTATAACGTATAACGGTATGTAGCATAACGATATAACGTATAACGTTATGTAGCATTACGATATAACGTATAACGTTGTGTAGCATTACGATATAACGTATAACGTTATGTAGCATAACGATATAACGTATAACGTTATATAGCATTACGATATAACGTATAACGTTATGTAGCATTACGATATAACGTATAAAGTTATGTAGCATTACGATATAACGTATAACGTTATGTAGCATAACGATATAACGTATGACGTTATGTAGCATTACGATATAACGTATAACGTATAACGTTATGTAGCATTACGACATAACGTATAACGTTATATGGTAATACGTTATAACGTATAACGTTATGTAGCATTACGATTTAACGTATAACGTTATATGGTAATACGTTATAACGTATAACGTTATGTAGCGTAACGATATAACGTATAACATTATGTAGCATTACGATATAACGTATAACGTTATGTAGCATTACGATATAACGTATAACGTTATGTAGCATAACGATATAACCTATAACGTTATGTAGCATTACGATATAACGTGTAACGTTATGTAGCATTACGATATAACGTGTAACGTTATGTAGCATTACGATATAACGTATAACATTATGTAGCATAACGATATAACGTATAACGTTATATGCTAATACGTTATATCGTATAACGTTATGTAGCATTACGATATAACGTATAACGTTATGTAGCATTACGATATAACGTATAACGTTATGTAGAATTACGATATAACGTATAACATTATGTAGCATGACGATATAACGTATAACGTTATGTAGCATTACGATATAACGTATAACGTTATATGGTAATACGTTATGACGTATAACGTTGTGTAGCATTACGATATAACGTATGACGTTATGTAGCTTTACGATATAACGTATAACGTTATGTAGCATAACGATATAACGTATAACGTTATGTAGCATTACGATATAACGTATAACGTTATATGGTAATACGTTATAACGTATAACGTTATGTAGCATTACGATATAGCGTATAACGTTATATGGTAATACGTTATAACGTATAACGTTATGTAGCATAACGATATAACGTATAACGTTATGTAGCATTACGATATAACGTATAACGTTATATGGTAATACGTTATAACGTATAACGTTATGTAGCATTACGATATAACGTATAACTTTATGTAGCATTAAGATATAACGTGTAACGTTATGTAGCATTACGATATAACATATAACGTTATATAGTATTACGTTATAACGTATAACGTTATGTAGCATAACAATATAACGTATATCGTTATGTAGCATTACGATATAACGTATAATGTTATATGGTAATACGTTATAACGTATAACGTTATGTAGCATTACGATATAACGTATAACGTTATGTAGCATTACGATATAACGTATAACGTTATGTAGCATAACGATATAACATATGACGTTATGTAGCATTACGATATAACGTATAACGTTATATGGTAATACGTTATAACGTATAACGTTATGTAGCATTACGACATAACGTATAACGTTATATGGTAATACGTTATAACGTATAACGTTATGTAGCATTACGATTTAACGTATAACGTTATATGGTAATACGTTATAACGTATAACGTTATGTAGCATAACGATTTAACGTATAACATTATGTAGCATTACGATATAACGTATAACGTTATGTAGCATAACGATATAACCTATAACGTTATGTAGCATTACGATATAACGTGTAACGTTATGTAGCATTACGATATAACGTATAACATTATGTAGCATAACGATATAACGTATAACGTTATATGCTAATACGTTATATCGTATAACGTTATGTAGCATTACGATATAACGTATAACGTTATGTAGCAGTACGATATAACGTATAACGTTATGTAGAATTACGATATAACGTATAACGTTATGTAGCATTAGGATATAACGTATATCGTTATGTAGCATTACGATATAACGTATAATGTTATATGGTAATACGTTATAACGTATAACGTTATGTAGCATTACGATATAACGTATAACGTTATATGGTAATACGTTATAACGTATAACGTTATGTAGCATTACGATATAACGTATAACTTTATGTAGCATTACGATATAACGTGTAACGTTATGTAGCATTACGATATAACATATAACGTTATATAGTATTACGTTATAACGTATAACGTTATGTAGCATAACAATATAACGTATATCGTTATGTAGCATTACGATATAACGTATAATGTTATATGGTAACACGTTATAACGTATAACGTTATGTAGCATTACGATATAACGTATAACGTTATGTAGCATTACGATATAACGTATAACGTTATGTAGCATAACGATATAACATATGACGTTATGTAGCATTACGATATAACGTATAACGTTATATGGTAATACGTTATAACGTATAACGTTATGTAGCATTACGACATAACGTATAACGTTATATGGTAATACGTTATAACGTATAACGTTATGTAGCATTACGATTTAACGTATAACGTTATATGGTAATACGTTATAACGTATAACGTTATGTAGCATAACGATATAACGTATAACATTATGTAGCATTACGATATAACGTATAACGTTATGTAGCATAACGATATAACCTATAACGTTATGTAGCATTACGATATAACGTGTAACGTTATGTAGCATTACGATATAACGTGTAACGTTATGTAGCATTACGATATAACGTATAACATTATGTAGCATAACGATATAACGTATAACGTTATATGCTAATACGTTATATCGTATAACGTTATGTAGCATTACGATATAACGTATAACGTTATGTAGCATTACGATATAACGTATAACGTTATGTAGAATTACGATATAACGTATAACGTTATGTAGCATTACGATATATCGTATAACGTTATGTAGCATTACGATATAACGTATAACGTTATGTAGCATTACGATATAACGTATAACGTTATGTAGCATTACCATATAACGTATAACGTTATATGGTAATACGTTATAACGTGTAACGTTATGTAGCATAACGATATAACGTATAACGTTATGTAGCATTACGATATAACGTATAACGTATTATGGTAATACGTTATAACGTATAACGTTATGTAGCATTACGATATAACGTATAACGTTATGTAGCATTACGATATAACGTATAACGTTATGTAGCATTACGATATAACGTATAACGTTATGTAGCATTACGATATAACGTATAACGTTATGTAGCATTACGATATAACGTATAACGTTATGTAGCATTACGATATAACGTATAACGTTATATCGTATTACGTTATAACGTATAACGTTATGTAGCATAACGATAGAACGTATAACGTTATGTAGCATTACGATATAACGTATAACGTTATATGGTAATACGTTATAACGTATAACGTTATGTAGCATAACGATATAACGTATAACGTTATGTAGCATTACGATATAACGTATAAAGTTATATGGTAATACGTTATAACGTATAACGTTATGTAGCGTTACGATATAACGTATAACGTTATATGGTAATACGTTATAACGTATAACGTTATGTTGCATAACGATATAACGTATAACGTTATGTAGCATAACCATATAACGTATAACGTTATGTAGCATTACGATATATTGTATAACGTTATATGGTAATACGTTATAACGTATAACGTTATGTAGCATTACGATATAACGTATAACGTTATAGGGTAATACGTTATAACGTATAACGTTATGTAGCATTACGATATAACGTATAACGTTATATCGTATTACGTTATAACGTATAACGTTATGTAGCATAACGATAGAACGTATAACGTTATGTAGCATAACGATATAACGTATAACGTTGTGTAGCATTACGATATAACGTATAACGTTATGTAGCTTTACGATATAACATATAACGTTATGTAGCATTACGATATAACGTGTAACGTTATATGGTAATACGTTATAACGTATAACGTTATGTAGCATAACGATATAACGTATAACGTTATGTAGCATTACGATATAACGTATAACGTTATGTAGCATAACGATATAACGTATAACGTTATGTATTATTACGATATAACGTATAACGTATTATGGTAATACGTTATAACGTATAACGTTATGTAGCATTACGATATAACGTATAACGTTATGTAGCATTACGATATAACGTATAACGTTATGTAGCATTACGATATAACGTATAACGTTATGTAGCATTACCATATAACGTATAACGTTATATGGTAATACGTTATAACGTGTAACGTTATGTAGCATAACGATATAACGTATAACGTTATGTAGCATTACGATATAACGTATAACGTATTATGGTAATACGTTATAACGTATAACGTTATGTAGCATTACGATATAACGTATAACGTTATGTAGCATTACGATATAACGTATAACGTTATGTAGCATTACGGTATAACGTATAACGTTATGTAGCATTACGATATAACGTATAACGTTATGTAGCATTACGATATAACGTATAACGTTATGTAGCATTACGATATAACGTATAACGTTATATCGTATTACGTTATAACGTATAACGTTATGTAGCATAACGATAGAACGTATAACGTTATGTAGCATTACGATATAACGTATAACGTTATATGGTAATACGTTATAACGTATAACGTTATGTAGCATAACGATATAACGTATAACGTTATGTAGCATTACGATATAACGTATAAAGTTATATGGTAATACGTTATAACGTATAACGTTATGTAGCGTTACGATATAACGTATAACGTTATATGGTAATACGTTATAACGTATAACGTTATGTTGCATAACGATATAACGTATAACGTTATGTAGCATAACCATATAACGTATAACGTTATGTAGCATTACGATATAATGTATAACGTTATATGGTAATACGTTATAACGTATAACGTTATGTAGCATTACGATATAACGTATAACGTTATGTAGCATTACCATATAACGTATAACGTTATATGGTAATACGTTATAACGTGTAACGTTATGTAGCATAACGATATAACGTATAACGTTATGTAGCATTACGATATAACGTATAACGTATTATGGTAATACGTTATAACGTATAACGTTATGTAGCATTACGATATAACGTATAACGTTATGTAGCATTACGATATAACGTATAACGTTATGTAGCATTACGATATAACGTATAACGTTATGTAGCATTACGATATAACGTATAACGTTATGTAGCATTACGATATAACGTATAACGTTATGTAGCATTACGATATAACGTATAACGTTATATCGTATTACGTTATAACGTATAACGTTATGTAGCATAACGATAGAACGTATAACGTTATGTAGCATTACGATATAACGTATAACGTTATATGGTAATACGTTATAACGTATAACGTTATGTAGCATAACGATATAACGTATAACGTTATGTAGCATTACGATATAACGTATAAAGTTATATGGTAATACGTTATAACGTATAACGTTATGTAGCGTTACGATATAACGTATAACGTTATATGGTAATACGTTATAACGTATAACGTTATGTTGCATAACGATATAACGTATAACGTTATGTAGCATAACCATATAACGTATAACGTTATGTAGCATTACGATATAATGTATAACGTTATATGGTAATACGTTATAACGTATAACGTTATGTAGCATTACGATATAACGTATAACGTTATAGGGTAATACGTTATAACGTATAACGTTATGTAGCATAACGATATAACGTATAACGTTATGTAGCACTACGACATAACGTATAACGTTATATGGTAATACGTTATAACGAATAACGTTATGTAGCATTACGATTTAACGTATAACGTTATATAGTATTACGTTATAACGTATAACATTATGTAGCATTACGATATAACGTATAACATTATGTAGCATTACGATATAACGTATAACGTTATGTAGCATTACGATATAACGTATAACGTTATGTAGCATAACGATATAACCTATAACGTTATGTAGCATTACGATATAACGTGTAACATTATGTAGCATTACGATATAACGTATAACGTTATGTAGCATTACGATATAACGTATAACGTTATGTAGAATTACGATATAACGTATAACGTTATGTAGCATTACGATATATCGTATAACGTTATGTAGCATTACGATATAACGTATAACGTTATATAGTATGACGTTATAACGTATAACGTTATGTAGCATTACGATATAACGTATAACGTTATGTAGCATTACGATATAACGTATAACGTTATATGGTAATACGTTATAACGTATAACGTTATGTAGCATTACGATATAACGCATAACGTTATGCAGCATTACGATATAACGTATAACGTTATGTAGCATTACGATATAACGTATAACGTTATAGGGTAATACGTTATAACGTATAACGTTATGTAGCATATCGATATAACGTATAACGTTATGTAGCATTACGATATAACGTGTAACGTTATGTAGCATTACGATATAACGTATAACATTATGTAGCATAACGATATAACGTATAACGTTATATACTAATACGTTATATCGTACAACGTTATGTAGCATTACGATATAACGTATAACGTTATGTAGCATTACGATATAACGTGTAACGTTATGTAGAATTACGATATAACGTATAACGTTATGTAGCATTACGATATATCGTATAACGTTATGTAGCATTACGATATAACGTATAACGTTATATAGTATGACGTTATAACGTATAACGTTATGTAGCACTACGATATATCGTATAACGTTATGTAGCATTACGATATAGCTTATAACGTTATGTAGCATTACGATATAACGTATAACGTTATGTAGCATTACGATATAACGTATAACTTTATGTAGCATTACGATATAACGTATAACGTTATATCGTATTACGTTATAACGTATAACATTATGTAGCATAACGATAGAACGTATAACGTTATGTAGCATTACGATATAACGTATAACGTTATATGGTAATACGTTATAACGTATAACGTTATGTAGCATAACGATATAACGTATAACGTTATGTAGCATAACGATATAACGTATAACGTTATGTAGCATTACGATATATCGTATAACGTTATATGGTAATACGTTATAACGTATAACGTTATGTAGCATTACGATATAACGTATAACGTTATGTAGCATTACGATATAACGTATAACGTTATGTAGCATTACGATATAACGTATAACGTTATGTAGCATTACCATATAACGTATAACGTTATATGGTAATACGTTATAACGTATAACGTTATGTAGCATAACGATATAACGTATAACGTTATGTAGCATTACGATATAACGTATAACGTATTATGGTAATACGTTATGACGTATAACGTTATGTAGCATTACGATATAACGTATAACGTTATGCAGCATTACGATATAACGTATAACGTTATGTAGCATTACGATATAACGTATAACGTTATGTAGCATTACGATATAACGTATAACGTTATAGGGTAATACGTTATAACGTATAACGTTATGTAGCATTACGATATAACGTATAACGTTATATGGTAATACGTTATAACGTATAACGTTATGTTGCATAACGATATAACGTATAACGTTATGTAGCATAACCATATAACGTATAACGTTATATGGTAATACGTTATAACGTATAACGTTATGTAGCATAACGATATAACGTATAACGTTATGTAGCATTACGATATAACGTATAACGTATTATGGTAATACGTTATAACGTATAACGTTATGTAGCATTACGATATAACGTATAACGTTATGTAGCATTACGATATAACGTATAACGTTATGTAGCATTACGATATAACGTATAACGTTATGTAGCATTACGATATAACGTATAACGTTATAGGGTAATACGTTATAACGTATAACGTTATGTAGCATTACGATATAACGTATAACGTTATGTAGCATTACGATATAACGTATAACGTTATGTAGCATTACGATATAACGTATAACGTTATGTAGCATTACCATATAACGTATAACGTTATATGGTAATACGTTATAACGTGTAACGTTATGTAGCATAACGATATAACGTATAACGTTATGTAGCATTACGATATAACGTATAACGTATTATGGTAATACGTTATAACGTATAACATTATGTAGCATTACGATATAACGTATAACATTATGTAGCATTACGATATAACGTATAACGTTATGTAGCATTACGATATAACGTATAACGTTATGTAGCATAACGATATAACCTATAACGTTATGTAGCATTACGATATAACGTGTAACATTATGTAGCATTACGATATAACGTATAACGTTATGTAGCATTACGATATAACGTATAACGTTATGTAGCATATCGATATAACCTATAACGTAATGTAGCATTACGATATAACGTGTAACGTTATGTAGCATTACGATATAACGTATAACGTTATGTAGCATTATGATATAACGTATAACGTTACGTAGCATTACGATATAACGTATAACGTTATGTAGCATTACGATATATCGTATAACGTTATGTAGCATTACGATATAACGTATAACGTTATGTAGCATTACGATATAACGTATAACGTTATGTAGCATTACGATATAACGTATAACGTTATGTAGCATTACGATATAACGTATAACTTTATGTAGCATTACGATATAACGTATAACGTTATATCGTATTACGTTATAACGTATAACATTATGTAGCATAACGATAGAACGTATAACGTTATGTAGTGTTACGTATTTGCTTCTATATTTCAAATTTTTGTTTTTGATTTGTAATCAATTTAAACGAAAAGGACTTTGAACGCTAGTGGTTGAAATATAATTTAAACCTTTCGATTAATACGGTAGTTGCTGCCACCAGAAATAGTCTATGGACTATTTCGAAAATTTTTTTTTTTTATTTATTTATTTATTTATCTATTTGTTTATTATATTCTTATATTTCTGAATGTATGTATATTCTTTCTTTCTTTCTCCCCTTTTCTTATCTTTTATTATTATTTTTCCTTTCACAGTTCTTAATTTCTTTTATTACCCCTTTTGATATTACATATATATATGTATATATCTATATATATAAATATGTTTGTGCTACCACTATTGAAAGAGGTGGATATATTGCGAGTGCTTTAATAACTTACGATTACAAGTTAATTATCTTGGCGACTCTTCGTGACAATTCGGATGAAATCTCAAGACTAAGCGACGCCCTTTACTGGCGCACGTATCGCCTCGAATATTTCGCCTTATTACACTTAGCGTCGCACCCTTCGTGTCAACTCGAACGAAGTCTCAAAACTAAGCGACGCCTTTTACTGGCGCACGTATCGTCTCGAATATTTCGTCTTGTTGCACTTAACTTCGTACCTTCCGTGAAAACTCGAACGAAATCTCAAGACTAAGCGACGCCCTTACTGGCGCACGTATCGCCTCGAGTATTTCCTCTTGTTTCACTTTACTTTACACCCTCCGTGACAGCTCGAACAAAATCTCAAGAACTAAGCGACGCCCTTTACTGGCGCACGTATCGCCTCGAGTATTTCGTCTTGCTGCACTTTACTTTACACCCTTCGTGACAACTCGAACAAAATCTCAAGACTAAGCGACGCCCTTACCGGCGCACGTATCGTCTCGAGTATTTCGTCTTGTTGCACTTAACTTCGTACCTTCCGTGAAAACTCGAACGAAATCTCAAGACTAAGCGACGCCCTTACTGGCGCACGTATCGCCTCGAGTATTTCTCTTGTTTCACTTTACTTTACACCCTCCGTGACAGCTCGAACAAAATCTCAAGAACTAAGCGACGCCCTTTACTGGCGCACGTGTCGCCTCGAGTATTTCGTCTTGCTGCACTTTACTTTACACCCTTCGTGTCAACTCGAACGAAATCTCAAAACTAAGCGACGCCCTTACTGGCGCACGTATCGCCCTGAGTATTTCGTCTCGTTGCACTTAGAGATAATTTACAAATTAATTCAAGGGGTTGTATCTTAGGGGTTTATTCATCAACTTAGAGATTCATTGGTAGCGTCAACTAGCGTTCAATGCGACTGGTCAAATATATTCCACGTTTCGGCTAACCTGCTATGGGCAGGAATACTAGCACGGGAGAGGATTAAAGTTACTCGGATCAAATAACTGATATGGATGCACGGAATTATTTCGTGCAGTTGGGTCGGGACGGTATTGATATACTATAGTTTATTCAGGTTTTACTCGGTAGAGAATTATTACAAAGACGATTCTAATTGTTATAAAATACAAATATCTATAGATAAATATAATTAGTATTCCAATCTCTATTTAAATTAATCTTGCATGTGTTTTCAATGAGACGGGTTTGGTCTAACTTTATTTTATTACCGACAGAATGTATCTATAAATTGATCCGGTGACTGATTTAATAAGGATTATAACAATCGTCGTCATACACTGTAGGTGACGGCGTTTGAGATCGAAGAGAATGCGATTCGTCGTAATTCGCGTTCGAATGCTCAGGTATCGGTGAGCTCGAGGGCGAGAAACTGGGTTCTGGGCCCTCTCTAATTAATCTCAATTCTTCCAAACGCCTCTTCTCTTCCCTTTTAATTTCAGCAGAGATCAATCGTTAAACTAGTATTCAGCTTTCTTTTTATTAAGGAGACTGTTGTCTCTATGATTCCTTCTTGCTTATAGTATTTAATATGATCAAAATGAAATTAATGTTCTTCTCTGTGTGAGACCTGTGCGGTTTCGCAAGCCTTGCCCAAAGATGAGCTATATATGCTAACAGTGGGAGAGGAGCGCGAAGATCCGTAAGTGTTTTCAAAACTTGAAAGCACCGTAGTCACAGGTTAACACAGCGAATAATTATTTTAATTTAGTAATTAGAAATTTGAAAATGATTATTTTATTCTAGGCAATTCATGGAGTCGTGAGCAAGAACGAATATATCTATTGGCGACGGCGTTCTCTGTGGACAACAAGCGTGGCTTCGTAGGTCTCGCCCAAAGATGAGCTATATGCTAACAGTGGGAAGAGAAACACGAAAACCATAGGTGTTTTCTGTGATTGAAAACACCGCAATCACTAGTTGATACAGCGAACGGTTATTGTGAATTCAATATCCACGTAAATTGTATTTTTTGATGTTTTATTTGCCAACTATAACTGCCGACGGATGTTTTGTTCAGATACTAAACATTGTACGACTGCGAAGTTAAAAGAGAAGAGGATATACAGGTTTAAAATTTTACCTCAGATATATGCGGAGTCGATTATATTCTATTATACAATTCGGTGATTAATCAATCAACTTTGACACTTACTTCGTCGAACAATCTTCGGAATTAACACTTGTAAATTTCGTTTGACGCAATTATTCTAGAGACAATCGATTTTGATCGAGACAATTATTTAACTGACAGAATGACAAACATTTTGATTGACAAGATGGTAACTCGCTTGTTAATACTTATAAAACTTTTACTAATTTGTTTTTGATCGAGACAATTATTTACGAGACAACGTGACGGAGTGACGGTATAAATACCTTGATTCTCAAATGATAACTGTAGTTAACACTTACAAATTTTGATTGAAACAATTATTCGTGAATCAAACTGACAGAGTGACGGTGTAAACACTTTGAATAATCAACCGGTAACTGACTAAAAAAAAACTGAAAAAACTTTTACTTGTTATCGACACTTATAAAATTTGATTAAAACAACTCAATCGAAAATCAACTGACAGAGTGACAGTGTAACGATTCGGATAATCGACAAGTAACTAACTGGTTAACTGACTGAAAAAAACTGAAAAAACTTTTACTTGTTATCGACACTTATAAAATTTGATTAAAACAACTCAATCGAAAATCAACTGACAGAGTGACGGATAATCGACAGGTAACCAACTGGTTAACTGACTGAAAAAAACTGAAAAAGTTTCTATGTTTCTAAGCTTATTTATAACTAAATCCCCCACAGGGTAACAGTCACATGACAGTTGGTTCCCGTGGGAATCGCAATGCTGCAATTTTTGGGAGTCTGCCCGCGTACGTGAGAGAACGTGGATTTTGGTGGTCGCTGATATCTCATCTTGTTCACTACCGATGTATTAGATTCCTAATTTCTCATTTCTGCTACGTGAAGGAACGTCAAGGCCAGTCGCCTGACTTAGTTTCTTGTCTTATCATAACCGCTGATGTTGCGTCTGGGAGGCTGCTGCAACCTGCTGCTGATGCTTGTGGGAACGTTCAGGCGCGTGGCTGGGTGTCCTTGTTGGGGATGCGCCTGGGGACCTTGTGCCGATGCCAATGGTGGGGTTTAGTCCACGTGTATTGTTATCAGGAGTGCCTCTGGAACCTTCCTTGTAATTTTTAGTGGAGGTGGTAATGGGACTCTTATTGTTCTGTGGAGCTGCTGTACGTGTAGCACGTGTTGTTTCGTGTGTCTCCCATAAGGTATTTGTTTAATAGTAATTTTAGATATATGTATTTTCCATAAAAGTGGTGTGAAGTGGTGCGTGGCTTTTATAGATTTGATCATCTATTTATTTATTAATTTACGTTATTTGAGTATTGATCAGTCGTTAGATTTGATATCGGTTTGTTATTCGATTAGTTTATTTTTATTAGGTTGTGTGTGGTCATGATGATTCAACTCAGTGTTTTTGATACAGTGGAGTTTACCATCGAGGTTATTTCTTTGTACTCGTAGCGGTGTGTTCGTTAGGTTAGGCTGTTTGTTGTTTGTTTATGTCTATTGGAGTTCTATATGAATATTTTGGTTTTATTTCAGGTGTGGGAGTGTTTGTGATGGAAGCTCCTGTGTCTTCTAATCCAGTCGTGGAGGTATGTAAAATTTGTTCTTTGCATTTCCTTTTATATCTTTAGTCGATATTCATCCTTTACTCTATTCTTCTTGTGTTTTCAGTGTGAGAGAAAGAAGAAGAAAAGGAAGAAAAGGAAGAATCAGAAGCATAAACCATTCAAGAGAAGTCCAAATCGTTTACGAAGGCGTGGTTGGCGTAGTGGTGTGCTGTGCCGCCAAAAAGAGAGTTGAGATTACTGAGGGAAGTATCTGCTACTCAAACTGGTATAACAACCTCGTCGTCGGTGTCTCATTCTGGTAGTTTTCCAGTTATTGATTTGACTTCGTCTGATGAAGATGCGGTTGAGTTACCACCCAATTCTCCTGCGATCGAAGTCCTAGATACCAATAATTGTGCAAAGATACGGTTCCCGGAGGAAATTCCTGCGGAGGTTTTGGATGCTCATTTGTGCCATCATCGTTCTGGTGAAAAGGGGTTTTCACCTATAGTATTTTCATGGTGTATACAACGGTTTCATGAACTGTGTCCGGATGCTCCGCTTTGTGACTTTGATTTTATTTAATAATAATATCCTAGTTGTATACATATATATCTATATCGATAATTTTAAGTATATTGGCATAAAGCTACAGTGAGCGTATGTTTCATATTCTGCAGTGCAGATTTTGTATGTTTTGTAGATTGAATAAATTATTTTGTATTGCTCCATTTTTCCTTAATTGAGTTTGCTTGACTTTTTAGTTTGTTGTGGTTTTTATATTTTCTGTGTGGATACAGGTTGTGTTGTATACGTATGTATCATTTATTTATTTTAGTCTTGTCCTATTTCTATCCATTTGATTGTTTTATGTAGTAGTTTACATTTTCTTTTAATGCGTGGTTTTGACGGTTTAGTTCTATATTGCAGATTGAATAAATTATCCTTAGTGTTGCCTTTTATTTATTTTATTTTATTTAAATTTGCTCGGTATTTTAGTTTGTTGTATCATTTTATTTTAGCCTTGTCTTATTTCTAATTGTTTTTCGTCCATTTTATCGTTTTTATGTAGTAGTTTATGTTTTCGTTTGTGAATACGCCATTAAGCTTTAACGTGTGTTTGTGTGTGGTAGTGCGTGATCTGACGGTTTGGGTCGATATTGTGGATCGAACAAATTATTCCTAGTGTTTAGTTTATTTATTTTAGGTTCGTTCGGTATTTTAGTGGTTCCTTATGGTATTTCATCCATTTGATCGTCTTTATATAGTAGTTTGTATTTCTTTTTATTCATAATAGTTTTTAATGCGTGTTTTGTGCGTGGTAATGTGTAGTTTGGTGGTTATGTTCGATATTGTGGATCGAATAAATTATTTTTACTGTTGGTTATTATTTATTTTTATTTTATTTAAGTTTCCTCGATATTTTAGTTTATTAGGGTTTTTATGTTTTCCTCTGTGGGTGCAGGTTATGTTGGTTATAGACGTGAAAATTCCTGCATTTATCCAACCTGTACGAGTATATATTTTATTTATTTTTAATTTTATCTTCTTTCCTATGGTGTTTCGTCTGTTTGTCTGCCTGATCTTGTTTATATTATTTTTAGTGCAAAAAGCAGGAGAGATTCCAAAAATGTGTGGATGGCTCGTGAAGACGATACAGATGACTGTGCGAAGCCTCATTTCCCTCAGGTGACCTCTGCCGGGTTCCTGAATGTTTTCCTGCGTCACTGTTCTTCTGGTCAGAGCAATCTTCTCTGCTGTATGCTTCCAGTATATGGAGTGACTTCGTGAGATGTGTCTTGAAGTTATTTTACTTATCTGGTTAATATTTCCATTTGATTGTTGCCTCTGGTATCTTGTTTGATTTATTGTTTTTTCGGTATAGGTTTTGGTGATTTTGATTTTAAATGGTGAATACCGAGGTGTCTTCGTCAAAGGTTCCTTATGCAAGTTGTCCCAGTACGTTCTTTTGTATTGTTTTATTATTTTTAATTTGTCTTGTGTCATTCATCTTTTATTTACTACATGTGTTGTTTCAGCGCAAGAGGAGGACGGGTTCCAAAATCTGTGAATGGTCCCAGAAGGTGTAGTCGACGTGTGAAGTGTGTGATATTTGCGTTGATTATGTTCGATGCTTATATATATATATATTATTTTGTTGGTTAAATCTTTAGTCAGTGTAGTTGAATGTAATGTAATATTTGCAAGGTAGTCTCGTATTTTTGTTTCATTGTGGTTATTTGGTTATTAGTTGTTTGATTTGATAGTAATATATATATATTTATTTTACAATGTAACATTTCTTTGCGTTTCGATAGTGTGATGTTGTGCATTTATTTCTTTTACATGTGTTAGGTTGTGTATATATATCTATATGTATTTGTGTCTCACAATGTATGGAATTCTTTTAATGTTAAAATGTTAGTTAGTCTTAATAGTGTAATTGTATTTTATATTTACTAGATTACTGCTCGTTTGGTTTAATAATGTAAAACACATATACATATATATTTTTTACAATGTATTTTCATATATGGTTTAAATTCACTGACATGTTAACTAGTTTTAATAATGTAGAATTGTATATTTTAATTGTTTTTATTCTTTTCTAAATTATTGGTTGTTTTATGATATTTAGCAATATAGTTTTCATGTGATATTCTTCAAATTGATTTTAATAATTTTATTTCTTCTGAATTTATTATATATTTATATATATATATATATATATATATATATATATATATATATATATATATTAACGTGTCAATTGATTTAATAATGTAGCATCGTGTATAATTTCCATGTGACATTTCTCAAATTGGTTTTAATAATTTTATTATATATACGTATGTATGTGTTTCACAATGTAACTTGTATAAAGTGTTTCAATTTTAAATGCTAGTTATCTTAATGACTATTAATAATATAAAATACATATATATATATATATATATATATTTATACAATATAGTTTCATATATAATTTCCTTAAGTGTATTAGCTAATTTAATAATGTAGAATCGTATATTTCAGTTGCTCTTTATTCTGTTCTAAATTATTAATTGTTCGATGATGTTTAACAGTATAATTTTCATGTGATATTCCTAAAATTAGTTTTAATAATTTTATTTCTTCTAAATTTATTATATATATATATATATGTATGTATGTATTTCACAGTGTAACTTGTATAAGGTGTCTCAATTTTAAATACTAGTTTGTCTTAATACTGTAGTTTCGCGAATTGTATATTTTTATTTACTGGAGTATTGATTGCTGATAATATAAAACACATATATATATATATATTTTTTACAATATTGCTTTTATATATAATTTCTTTAAATTTACTAACATGTCAACTAGTTTCGATAATGTACTGTTGTGTATTTTAATTCTTTTCACATATTTATATATGTTCCCCACGATGTAGTTTGTTTATGGAATTAATTTTAATAATGTGATATTGTATCTTCTTCCAGTTGCGCAAGTTAATTGTAATTTGCATATTTTATGTATTTTATTGTTATTTATCTAGGGTAGGGAATATATATATATATATATTTTATGTATTTCGCATTTGTTATTAGAATATGTATTCCTAGTCTGTTCCTTTTTCCTTTTAATTTATTCAAATCGCGAGTTAATCTTGATTGGTTAATGTCTTAGATCGTAGTTTATTCAATTGTCAAATCGGCTAACCATTTGGATTGTCAATTTGTACATAATCATAGTTTATTAATTAGTTTGTTCAAATCGCAGGTGGCTCTTAATTGATAGAATTTCGAATTGTAGTTTGAATTGTCAAATCATAAATTATTCTTTTTGTGTAATATTCAATCATAGTTTGTTTATTTATTTTAAATCGCGAATTATTCTTGATTAATTGGCTAACCATTTGGATTGTCAATTCGTACATAATCATAATTTATTAGTCAGTTCAGATCGCGAGTTGATTTTGATTGATAGAATTTCAAATGGTAGATTGAATTTGTCGAATCACTGATTACTGTTCAAATCGCAGGTTGCTCTTGATTGATAGAATTTTCGAATCGTAATATGAATTGTCAAATTATAGATTACTTTTATTCAAATCGCGGGTTGCTTTGATTGATAGAATTTTCGAATCATAGTTTGTATTGTCAAATTATAGATTACTTTTATTCAAATCGCGAATTGTTTAATTGGTAGAATTTTCGAATCGTAATTTGTATTGCCAAATGATAGATTACTTTTATTCAAATCGCGGGTTGCTTGATTGGTAGAATTTTCGAATCGTAATTTTCGTTACGGCACGTGCGGAGCGCGGGACGTAACAGTAGCATTACGATATAACGTATAACGTTATATGGTAATACGTTATAACGTATAACGTTATGTAGCATAACGATATAACGTATAACGTTATGTAGCATTACGATATATCGTATAACGTTATATGGTAATACGTTATAACGTATAACGTTATGTAGCATTACGATATAACGTATAACGTTATGTAGCATTACGATATAACGTATAACGTTATGTAGCATTACGATATAACGTATAACGTTATGTAGCATTACCATATAACGTATAACGTTATATGGTAATACGTTATAACGTATAACGTTATGTAGCATAACGATATAACGTATAACGTTATGTAGCATTACGATATAACGTATAACGTATTATGGTAATACGTTATAACGTATAACGTTATGTAGCATTACGATATAACGTATAACGTTATGTAGCATTACGATATAACGTATAACGATATGTAGCATTACGATATAACGTATAACGTTATGTAGCATTACGATATAACGTATAACGTTATAGGGTAATACGTTATAACGTATAACGTTATGTAGCATTACGATATAACGTATAACGTTATATGGTAATACGTTATAACGTATAACGTTATGTTGCATAACGATATAACGTATAACGTTATGTAGCATAACCATATAACGTATAACGTTATGTAGCATTACGATATAATGTATAACGTTATATGGTAATACGTTATAACGTATAACGTTATGTAGCATTACGATATAACGTATAACGTTATAGGGTAATACGTTATAACGTATAACGTTATGTAGCATAACGATATAACGTATAACGTTATGTAGCATTACGACATAACGTATAACGTTATATGGTAATACGTTATAACGTATAACGTTATGTAGCATTACGATTTAACGTATAACGTTATATAGTATTACGTTATAACGTATAACATTATGTAGCATTACGATATAACGTATAACATTATGTAGCATTACGATATAACGTATAACGTTATGTAGCATTACGATATAACGTATAACGTTATGTAGCATAACGATATAACCTATAACGTTATGTAGCATTACGATATAACGTGTAACATTATGTAGCATTACGATATAACGTATAACGTTATGTAGCATTACGATATAACGTATAACGTTATGTAGCATATCGATATCACCTATAACGTAATGTAGCATTACGATATAACGTGTAACGTTATGTAGCATTACGATATAACGTGTAACGTTATGTAGCATTGCGATATAACGTATAACATTATGTAGCATAACGATATAACGTATAACGTTATATGCTAATACGTTATATCGTATAACGTTATGTAGAATTACGATATAACGTATAACGTTATGTAGCATTACGATATATCGTATAACGTTATGTAGCATTACGATATAACGTATAAAGTTATATGGTAATACGTTATAACGTATAACGTTATGTAGCATTACGATATAACGTATAACGTTATATGGTAATACGTTATAACGTATAACGTTATGTTGCATAACGATATAACGTATAACGTTATGTAGCATAACCATATAACGTATAACGTTATGTAGCATTACGATATAATGTATAACGTTATATGGTAATACGTTATAACGTATAACGTTATGTAGCATTACGATATAACGTATAACGTTATAGGGTAATACGTTATAACGTATAACGTTATGTAGCATAACGATATAACGTATAACGTTATGTAGCACTACGACATAACGTATAACGTTATATGGTAATACGTTATAACGTATAACGTTATGTAGCATTACGATTTAACGTATAACGTTATATAGTATTACGTTATAACGTATAACATTATGTAGCATTACGATATAACGTATAACATTATGTAGCATTACGATATAACGTATAACGTTATGTAGCATTACGATATAACGTATAACGTTATGTAGCATAACGATATAACCTATAACGTTATGTAGCATTACGATATAACGTGTAACATTATGTAGCATTACGATATAACGTATAACGTTATGTAGCATTACGATATAACGTATAACGTTATGTAGCATATCGATATAACCTATAACGTAATGTAGCATTACGATATAACGTGTAACGTTATGTAGCATTACGATATAACGTGTAACGTTATGTAGCATTGCGATATAACGTATAACATTATGTAGCATAACGATATAACGTATAACGTTATATGCTAATACGTTATATCGTATAACGTTCTGTAGCATTACGATATAACGTATAACGTTATGTAGCATTACGATATAACGTATAACGTTATGTAGAATTACGATATAACGTATAACGTTATGTAGCATTACGATATATCGTATAACGTTATGTAGCATTACGATATAACGTATAACGTTATATAGTATGACGTTATAACGTATAACGTTATGTAGCATTACGATATAACGTATAACGTTATGTAGCATTACGATATAACGTATAACGTTATATGGTAATACGTTATAACGTATAACGTTATGTAGCATTACGATATAACGCATAACGTTATGCAGCATTACGATATAACGTATAACGTTATGTAGCATTACGATATAACGTATAACGTTATAGGGTAATACGTTATAACGTATAACGTTATGTAGCATATCGATATAACGTATAACGTTATGTAGCATTACGACATAACGTATAACGTTATATGGTAATACGTTATAACGTATAACGTTATGTAGCATTACGATTTAACGTATAACGTTATATGGTAATACGTTATAACGTATAACGTTATGTAGCATAACGATATAACGTATAACGTTATGTAGCATTACGATATAACGTATAACGTTATGTAGCATTACGATATAACGTATAACGTTATGTAGCATAACGATATAACCTATAACGTTATATAGCTTTAAGATATAACGTATAACGTTATGTAGCATTACGATATATCGTATAACGTTATGTAGCATTACGATATAACGTGTAACGTTATGTAGCATTACGATATAACGTGTAACGTTATGTAGCATTACGATATAAAGTATAACATTATGTAGCATAACGATATAACGTATAACGTTATATACTAATACGTTATATCGTATAACGTTATGTAGCATTACGATATAACGTATAACGTTATGTAGCATTACGATATAACGTATAACGTTATGTAGAATTACGATATAACGTATAACGTTATGTAGCATTACGATATATCGTATAACGTTATGTAGCATTACGATATAACGTATAACGTTATATAGTATGACGTTATAACGTATAACGTTATGTAGCACTAAGATATATCGTATAACGTTATGTAGCATTACGATATAGCTTATAACGTTATGTAGCATTACGATATAACGTATAACGTTATGTAGCATTACGATATATCGTATGACGTTATGTAGCATTACGATATAACGTATAACGTTATGTAGCATTACGAGATAATGTATAACGATATGAAGCATTACGATATAACGTATAACGTTATGTAGCATTATGATATAACGTATAACGTTACGTAGCATTACGATATAACGTATAACGTTATGTAGCATTACGATATATCGTATAACGTTATGTAGCATTACGATATAACGTATAACGTTATGTAGCATTACGATATAACGTATAACGTTATGTAGCATTACGATATAACGTATAACGTTATGTAGCATTACGATATAACGTATAACTTTATGTAGCATTACGATATAACGTATAACGTTATATCGTATTACGTTATAACGTATAACATTATGTAGCATAACGATAGAACGTATAACGTTATGTAGCATTACGATATAACGTATAACGTTATATGGTAATACGTTATAACGTATAACGTTATGTAGCATAACGATATAACGTATAACGTTATGTAGCATTACGATATATCGTATAACGTTATATGGTAATACGTTATAACGTATAACGTTATGTAGCATAACGATATAACGTATAACGTTATGTAGCATTACGATATAACGTATAACGTATTATGGTAATACGTTGTAACGTATAACGTTATGTAGCATTACGATATAACGTATAACGTTATGTAGCATTACGATATAACGTATAACTTTATGTAGCATTACGATATAACGTATAACGTTATGTAGCATTACGATATAACGTATAACGTTATAGGGTAATACGTTATAACGTATAACGTTATGTAGCATTACGATATAACGTATAACGTTATATGGTAATACGTTATAACGTATAACGTTATGTTGCATAACGATATAACGTATAACGTTATGTAGCATAACCATATAACGTATAACGTTATGTAGCATTACGATATAATGTATAACGTTATATGGTAATACGTTATAACGTATAACGTTATGTAGCATTACGATATAACGTATAACGTTATAGGGTAATACGTTATAACGTATAACGTTATGTAGCATAACGATATAACGTATAACGTTATGTAGCATTACGACATAACGTATAACGTTATATGGTAATACGTTATAACGTATAACGTTATATAGCATTACGATTTAACGTATAACGTTATATAGTATTACGTTATAACGTATAACATTATGTAGCATTACGATATAACGTATAACATTATGTAGCATTACGATATAACGTATAACGTTATGTAGCATTACGATATAACGTATAACGTTATGTAGCATAACGATATAACCTATAACGTTATGTAGCATTACGATATAACGTGTAACATTATGTAGCATTACGATATAACGTATAACGTTATGTAGCATTACGATATAACGTATAACGTTATGTAGCATATCGATATAACCTATAACGTAATGTAGCATTACGATATAACGTGTAACGTTATGTAGCATTACGATATAACGTGTAACGTTATGTAGCATTGCGATATAACGTATAACATTATGTAGCATAACGATATAACGTATAACGTTATATGCTAATACGTTATATCGTATAACGTTATGTAGCATTACGATATAACGTATAACGTTATGTAGCATTACGATATAACGTATAACGTTATGTAGAATTACGATATAACGTATAACGTTATGTAGCATTACGATATATCGTATAACGTTATGTAGCATTACGATATAACGTATAACGTTATATAGTATGACGTTATAACGTATAACGTTATGTAGCAGTACGATATAACGTATAACGTTATGTAGCATTACGATATAACGTATAACGTTATATGGTAATACGTTATAACGTATAACGTTATGTAGCATTACGATATAACGCATAACGTTATGCAGCATTACGATATAACGTATAACGTTATGTAGCATTACGATATAACGTATAACGTTATAGGGTAATACGTTATAACGTATAACGTTATGTAGCATATCGATATAACGTATAACGTTATGTAGCATTACGACATAACGTATAACGTTATATGGTAATACGTTATAACGTATAACGTTATGTAGCATTACGATTTAACGTATAACGTTATATGGTAATACGTTATAACGTATAACGTTATGTAGCATAACGATATAACGTATAACGTTATGTAGCATTACGATATAACGTATAACGTTATGTAGCATTACGATATAACGTATAACGTTATGTAGCATAACGATATAACCTATAACGTTATATAGCTTTAAGATATAACGTATAACGTTATGTAGCATTACGATATAACGTGTAACGTTATGTAGCATTACGATATAACGTGTAACGTTATGTAGCATTACGATATAACGTGTAACGTTATGTAGCATTACGATATAACGTATAACATTATGTAGCATAACGATATAACGTATAACGTTATATACTAATACGTTATATCGTATAACGTTATGTAGCATTACGATATAACGTATAACGTTATGTAGCATTACGATATAACGTATAACGTTATGTAGAATTACGATATAACGTATAACGTTATGTAGCATTACGATATATCGTATAACGTTATGTAGCATTACGATATAACGTATAACGTTATATAGTATGACGTTATAACGTATAACGTTATGTAGCACTACGATATATCGTATAACGTTATGTAGCATTACGATATAGCTTATAACGTTATGTAGCATAACGATATAACGTATAACGTTATGTAGCATTACGATATAACGTATAAAGTTATATGGTAATACGTTATAACGTATGACGTTATGTAGCATTACGATATAACGTATAACGTTATATGGTAATACGTTATAACGTATAACGTTATGTTGCATAACGATATAACGTATAACGTTATGTAGCATAACCATATAACGTATAACGTTATGTAGCATTACGATATAACGTATAACGTTATATGGTAATACGTTATAACGTATAACGTTATGTAGCATTACGATATAACGTATAACGTTATAGGGTAATACGTTATAACGTATAACGTTATAGGGTAATACGTTATAACGTATAACGTTATGTAGCATAACGATATAACGTATAACGTTATGTAGCATTACGACATAACGTATAACGTTATATGGTAATACGTTATAACGTATAACGTTATGTAGCATTACGATTTAACGTATAACGTTATATGGTAATACGTTATAACGTATAACGTTATGTAGCATAACGATATAACGTATAACATTATGTAGCATTACGATATAACGTATAACGTTATGTAGCATTACGATATAACGTATAACGTTATGTAGCATAACGATATAACCTATAACGTTATGTATCATTACGATATAACGTGTAACGTTATGTAGCATTACGATATAACGTGTAACGTTATGTAGTATTGCGATATAACGTATAACATTATGTAGCATAACGATATAACGTATAACGTTATATGCTAATACGTTATATCGTATAACGTTATGTAGCATTACGATATAACGTATAACGTTATGTAGCATTACGATATAACGTATAACTTTATGTAGAATTACGATATAACGTATAACGTTATGTAGCATTACGATATATCGTATAACGTTATGTAGCATTACGATATAACGTATAACGTTATATAGTATGACGTTATAACGTATAACGTTATGTAGCATTACGATATAACGTATAACGTTATAGGGTAATACGTTATAACGTATAACGTTATGTAGCATAACGATATAACGTATAACGTTATGTAGCATTACGACATAACGTATAACGTTATATTGTAATACGTTATAACGTATAACGTTATGTAGCATTACGATTTAACGTATAACGTTATATGGTAATACGTTATAACGTATAACGTTATGTAGCATAACGCTATAACGTATAACATTATGTAGCATTACGATATAACGTATAACGTTATGTAGCATTACGATATAACGTATAAAGTTATGTAGCATAACGATATAACCTATAACGTAATGTAGCATTACGATATAACGTGTAACGTTATGTAGCATTACGATATAACGTGTAACGTTATGTAGCATTGCGATATAACGTATAACATTATGTAGCATAACGATATAACGTATAACGTTATATGCTAATACGTTATATCGTATAACGTTATGTAGCATTACGATATAACGTATAACGATATGTAGCATTACGATATAACGTGTAACGTTATGTAGCATTACGATATAACGTAAAACGTTATATAGTATTACGTTATAACGTATGACGTTATGTAGCTTTACGATATAACGTATAACGTTATGTAGCATAACGATATAACGTATAACGTTGTGTAGCATTACGATATAACGTATAACGTTATGTAGCTTTACGATATAACATATAACGTTATGTAGCATTACGATATAACGTGTAACGTTATATGGTAATACGTTATAACGTATAACGTTATGTAGCATAACGATATAACGTATAACGTTATGTAGCATTACGATATAACGTATAACGTTATGTAGCATAACGATATAACGTATAACGTTATGTATTATTACGATATAACGTATAACGTATTATGGTAATACGTTATAACGTATAACGTTATGTAGCATTACGATATAACGTATAACGTTATGTAGCATTACGATATAACGTATAACGTTATGTAGCATTACGATATAACGTATAACGTTATGTAGCATTACCATATAACGTATAACGTTATATGGTAATACGTTATAACGTGTAACGTTATGTAGCATAACGATATAACGTATGACGTTATGTAGCTTTACGATATAACGTATAACGTATTATGGTAATACGTTATAACGTATAACGTTATGTAGCATTACGATATAACGTATAACGTTATGTAGCATTACGATATAACGTGTAACGTTATGTAGCATTACGATATAACGTATAACGTTATGTAGCATTACGATATAACGTATAACGTTATGTAGCATTACGATATAACGTATAACGTTATGTAGCATTACGATATAACGTATAACGTTATATCGTATTACGTTATAACGTATAACGTTATGTAGCATAACGATAGAACGTATAACGTTATGTAGCATTACGATATAACGTATAACGTTATATGGTAATACGTTATAACGTATAACGTTATGTAGCATAACGATATAACGTATAACGTTATGTAGCATTACGATATAACGTATAAAGTTATATGGTAATACGTTATAACGTATAACGTTATGTAGCATTACGATATAACGTATAACGTTATATGGTAATACGTTATAACGTATAACGTTATGTTGCATAACGATATAACGTATAACGTTATGTAGCATAACCATATAACGTATAACGATATGTAGCATTACGATATAATGTATAACGTTATATGGTAATACGTTATAACGTATAACGTTATGTAGCATTACGATATAACGTATAACGTTTTGTAGCATTACGATATAACGTATAACGTTATGTAGCATAACGATATAACGTATAACGTTATGTAGCATTACGATATAACGTATAACGTTATGTAGCATTACGATATAACGTATGACGTTATGTAGCTTTACGATATAACGTATAACGTTATGTAGCATAACGATATAACGTATAACGTTGTGTAGCATTACGATATAACGTATGACGTTATGTAGCTTTACGATATAACGTATAACGTTATGTAGCATAACGATATAACGTATAACGTTTTGTAGCATTACGATATAACGTATAACGTTATGTAGCATAACGATATAACGTATAACGTTATGTAACATTACGATATAACGTATAACGTTATATGGTAATACGTTGTAACGTATAACGTTATGTAGCATTACGATATAACGTATAACGTTATGTAGCATAACGATATAACGTATGACGTTATGTAGCTTTACGATATAACGTATAACGTTATGTAGCATAACGATATAACGTATAACGTTGTGTAGCATTACGATATAACGTATGACGTTATGTAGCTTTACGATATAACGTATAACGTTATGTAGCATAACGATATAACGTATAACGTTTTGTAGCATTACGATATAACGTATAACGTTATGTAGCATAACGATATAACGTATAACGTTATGTAACATTACGATATAACGTATAACGTTATATGGTAATACGTTATAACGTATAACGTTATGTAGCATTACGATATAACGTATAACGTTATATGGTAATACGTTATAACGTATAACGTTATGTAGCATTACGATATAACGTATGACGTTATGTAGCTTTACGATATAACGTATAACGTTATGTAGCATAACGATATAACGTATAACGTTGTGTAGCATTACGATATAACGTATGACGTTATGTAGCTTTACGATATATCGTATAACGTTATGTAGCATAACGATATAACGTATAACGTTGTGTAGCATTACGATATAACGTATGACGTTATGTAGCTTTACGATATAACGTATAACGTTATGTAGCATAACGATATAACGTATAACGTTTTGTAGCATTACGATATAACGTATAACGTTATGTAGCATAACGATATAACGTATAACGTTATGTAACATTACGATATAACGTATAACGTTATATGGTAATACGTTATAACGTATAACGTTATGTAGCATTACGATATAACGTATAACGTTATGTAGCATAACAATATAACGTATGACGTTATGTAGCTTTACGATATAACGTATAACGTTATGTAGCATAACGATATAACTTATAACGTTGTGTAGCATTACGATATAACGTATGACGTTATGTAGCTTTACGATATAACGTATAACGTTATGTAGCATAACGATATAACGTATAACGTTTTGTAGCATTACGATATAACGTATAACGTTATGTAGCATAACGATATAACGTATAACGTTATGTAACATTACGATATAACGTATAACGTTATATGGTAATACGTTATAACGTATAACGTTATGTAGCATTACGATATAGCGTATAACGTTATATGGTAATACGTTATAACGTATAACGTTATGTAGCATAACGATAAAACGTATAACGTTATGTAGCATTACGATATAACGTATAACGTTATATGGTAATACATTATAACGTATAACGTTATGTAGCATAACGATATAACGTATAACGTTATGTAGCATTACGATATAACGTATAACGTTATATGGTAATACGTTATAACGTATAACGTTATGTAGCATAACGATATAACGTATAACGTTGTGTAGCATTACGATATAGCGTATAACGTTGTGTAGCATTACGATATAGCGTATAACGTTATGTAGCATTACGATATAACGTATAACGTTATATGGTAATACGTTATAACGTATAACGTTATGTAGCATTACGATATAACGTATAACGTTATATGGTAATACGTTATAACGTATAACGTTATGTAGCATAACGATATAACGTATAACGTTGTGTAGCATTACGATATAGCGTATAACGTTGTGTAGCATTACGATATAGCGTATAACGTTATGTAGCATTACGATATATCGTATAACGTTATGTAGCATTACGATATAACGTATAACGTTATGTAGCATTACGATATAACGTATAACGTTATATAGTATTACGTTATAACGTATAACATTATGTAGCATGACGATATAACGTATAACGTTATGTAGCATTACGATATAACGTATAACGTTATATGGTAATACGTTATGACGTATAACGTTATGTAGCATTACGATATAACGTATAACGTTATATGGTAATACGTTATAACGTATAACGGTATGTAGCATAACGATATAACGTATAACGTTATGTAGCATTACGATATAACGTATAACGTTGTGTAGCATTACGATATAGCGTATAACGTTATGTAGCATAACGATATAACGTATAACGTTATGTAGCATTACGATATAACGTATAACGTTATGTATCATTACGATATATCGTATAATATTACGTAGCATTACGATATAACGTGTAGCGTTATGTAGCATTACGATATAACGTGTAACGTTATGTAGCATTACGATATAACGTGTAACGTTATGTAGCATTACGATATAACGTGTAACGTTATGTAGCATTACGATATAACGTATAAAGTTATTTAGCATTACGATATAACGTATAACGTTATGTAGCATTACGATATAACGTATAACGTTATGTAGCATTACGATATAACGTATAAAGTTATGTAGCATTACGATATCACGTATAACGTTATGTAGCATTACGATATAACGTATAACGTTATGTAGCATTACGATATAACGTGTAACGTTATGTAGCATTACGATATAACATTTAACGTTATGTAGCATTACGATATAACGTATAACGTTATGTAGCATAACGATATAACGTATAACGTTATGTAGCATAACGATATAACGTATGACGTTATGTAGCTTTACGATATAACGCATAACGTTATGTAGCATAACGATATAACGTATAACGTTGTGTAGCATTACGATATAACGTATAACGTTATGTGGCTTTACGATATAACGTATAACGTTATGTAGCATTAAGATATAACGTATATCGTTATGTAGCATTACGATATAACGTATAACGTTATATGGTAATACGTTATAACGTATAACGTTATGTAGCATAACGATATAACGTATAACGTTGTGTAGCATTACGATATAGCGTATAACGTTATGTAGCTTTACGATATAACGTATAACGTTATGTAGCATTACGATATAACGTATAACGTTATGTAGCATTACGATATAACGTATAACGTTATATAGTATTACGTTATAACGTATAACATTATGTAGCATAACGATATAACGTATAACGTTATGTAGCATTACGATATAACGTATAACGTTATATGGTAATACGTTATGACGTATAACGTTTTGTAGCATTACGATATAACGTATAACGTTATATGGTAATACGTTATATCGTATAACGGTATGTAGCATAACGATATAACGTATAACGTTATGTAGCATTACGATATAACGTATAACGTTGTCTAGCATTACGATATAACGTATAACGTTATGTAGCATATCGATATAACGTATAACGTTATGTAGCATTACGATATAACGTATAACGTTATGTAGCATTACGATATATCGTATAACATTACGTAGCATTACGATACAACGTGTAGCGTTATGTAGCATTACGTTATAACGTGTAACGTTATGTAGCATTACGACATAAAGTGTAACGTTATGTAGCATTACGATATAACGTGTAACGTTATGTAGCATTACGATATAACGCGTAACGTTATGTAGCATTACGATATAACGTATACCGTTATGTAGCATTACGATGTAACGTATAACGCTATGTAGCATTACGATATAGCGTATAACGTTATGTAGCATTACGATGTAACGTATAACGTTACGTAGCATTACGATATAACGTATATCGTTACGTAGCATTACGATATAACGTATAACGTTATGTAGCATTACGATGTAACGTATAACGTTATGTAGCATTACGATATAGCGTATAACGTTATATAGCATTACGATATAACGTATAACGTTGCGTAGCATTGCGATATAACGTATATCGTTACGTAGCATTGCGAAATAACGTATAACGTTACGTAGCATTACGATATAACGTATATCGTTACGTAGCATTACGAAATAACGTATAACGTTACGTAGCATTACGATATAACGTGTAACGTTATGTAGCATTACGATATAACGTATAACGTTATATAGTATTACGTTATAACGTATAACGTTATGTAGCATAACGATATAACGTATAACGTTATGTAGCATTACGATATAACGTATAATGTTATATGGTAATACGTTATAACGTATAACGTTAGGTAGCATTACGATATATCGTATAACGTTATGTAGCATTACGATATAACGTATAACGTTATGTAGCATAACGATATAACGTATAACGTTATGTGGCATTATGATATAACGTATAACGTTATGTGGCATTACGATATAACGTATAACGTTATGTGGCTTTACGATATAACGTATAACGTTATGTAGCATTACGATATAGCGTATAACGTTATATAGCATTACGATATAACGTATAACGTTATGTAGCATTACGATGTAACGTATAACGTTACGTAGCATTACGATATAACGTATATCGTTACGTAGCATTACGATATAACGTATAACGTTATGTAGCATTACGATGTAACGTATAACGTTATGTAGCATTACGATATAGCGTATAACGTTATATAGCATTACGATATAACGTATAACGTTGCGTAGCATTGCGATATAACGTATATCGTTACGTAGCATTGCGAAATAACGTATAACGTTACGTAGCATTACGATATAACGTATATCGTTACGTAGCATTACGAAATAACGTATAACGTTACGTAGCATTACGATATAACGTGTAACGTTATGTAGCATTACGATATAACGTATAACGTTATATAGTATTACGTTATAACGTATAACGTTATGTAGCATAACGATATAACGTATAACGTTATGTAGCATTACGATATAACGTATAATGTTATATGGTAATACGTTATAACGTATAACGTTAGGTAGCATTACGATATATCGTATAACGTTATGTAGCATTACGATATAACGTATAACGTTATGTAGCATAACGATATAACGTATAACGTTATGTGGCATTATGATATAACGTATAACGTTATGTGGCATTACGATATAACGTATAACGTTATGTGGCTTTACGATATAACGTATAACGTTATGTAGCATTACGATGTAACGTATAACGTTATGTAGCATTACGATATAGCGTATAACGTTATGTAGCATTACGATATAACGTATAACGTTGCGTAGCATTGCGATATAACGTATATCGTTACGTAGCATTACGATATAACGTATAACGTTATGTAGCATTACGATATAACGTATAACATTATGTAGCACAACGATATAACGTATAACGTTATGTAGCATTACGATATAACGTATAACGTTATGTAGCATTACGATATATCGTATAGCATTACGTAGCATTACGATACAACGTGTAGCGTTATGTAGCATTACGTTATAACGTGTAACGTTATGTAGCATTACGACATAAAGTGTAACGTTATGTAGCATTACGATATAACGTGTAACGTTATGTAGCATTACGATATAACGTGTAACGTTATGTAGCATTACGATATAACGTATAACGTTATGTAGCATTACGATGTAACGTATAACGCTATGTAGCATTACGATATAGCGTATAACGTTATGTAGCATTACGATGTAACGTATAACGTTACGTAGCATTACGATATAACGTATATCGTTACGTAGCATTACGATATAACGTATAACGTTATGTAGCATTACGATGTAACGTATAACGTTATGTAGCATTACGATATAGCGTATAACGTTATATAGCATTACGATATAACGTATAACGTTGCGTAGCATTGCGATATAACGTATATCGTTACGTAGCATTGCGAAATAACGTATAACGTTACGTAGCATTACGATATAACGTATATCGTTACGTAGCATTACGAAATAACGTATAACGTTACGTAGCATTACGATATAACGTATAACGTTGTGTAGCATTACGATATAACGTATAACGTTATGTGGCTTTACGATATAACGTATAACGTTATGTAGCATTAAGATATAACGTATATCGTTATGTAGCATTACGATATAACGTATAACGTTATATGGTAATACGTTATAACGTATAACGTTATGTAGCATAACGATATAACGTATAACGTTGTGTAGCATTACGATATAGCGTATAACGTTATGTAGCATTACGATATAACGTATAACGTTATGTAGCATTACGATATAACGTATAACGTTATGTAGCATTACGATATAACGTATAACGTTATATAGTATTACGTTATAACGTATAACATTATGTAGCATAACGATATAACGTATAACGTTATGTAGCATTACGATATAACGTATAACGTTATATGGTAATACGTTATGACGTATAACGTTTTGTAGCATTACGATATAACGTATAACGTTATATGGTAATACGTTATATCGTATAACGGTATGTAGCATAACGATATAACGTATAACGTTATGTAGCATTACGATATAACGTATAACGTTGTCTAGCATTACGATATAACGTATAACGTTATGTAGCATATCGATATAACGTATAACGTTATGTAGCATTACGATATAACGTATAACGTTATGTAGCATTACGATATATCGTATAACATTACGTAGCATTACGATACAACGTGTAGCGTTATGTAGCATTACGTTATAACGTGTAACGTTATGTAGCATTACGACATAAAGTGTAACGTTATGTAGCATTACGATATAACGTGTAACGTTATGTAGCATTACGATATAACGCGTAACGTTATGTAGCATTACGATATAACGTATAACGTTATGTAGCATTACGATGTAACGTATAACGCTATGTAGCATTACGATATAGCGTATAACGTTATGTAGCATTACGATGTAACGTATAACGTTACGTAGCATTACGATATAACGTATATCGTTACGTAGCATTACGATATAACGTATAACGTTATGTAGCATTACGATGTAACGTATAACGTTATGTAGCATTACGATATAGCGTATAACGTTATATAGCATTACGATATAACGTATAACGTTGCGTAGCATTGCGATATAACGTATATCGTTACGTAGCATTGCGAAATAACGTATAACGTTACGTAGCATTACGATATAACGTATATCGTTACGTAGCATTACGAAATAACGTATAACGTTACGTAGCATTACGATATAACGTGTAACGTTATGTAGCATTACGATATAACGTATAACGTTATATAGTATTACGTTATAACGTATAACGTTATGTAGCATAACGATATAACGTATAACGTTATGTAGCATTACGATATAACGTATAATGTTATATGGTAATACGTTATAACGTATAACGTTAGGTAGCATTACGATATATCGTATAACGTTATGTAGCATTACGATATAACGTATAACGTTATGTAGCATAACGATATAACGTATAACGTTATGTGGCATTATGATATAACGTATAACGTTATGTGGCATTACGATATAACGTATAACGTTATGTGGCTTTACGATATAACGTATAACGTTATGTAGCATTACGATGTAACGTATAACGTTATGTAGCATTACGATATAGCGTATAACGTTATGTAGCATTACGATATAACGTATAACGTTGCGTAGCATTGCGATATAACGTATATCGTTACGTAGCATTACGATATAACGTATAACGTTATGTAGCATTACGATATAACGTATAACATTATGTAGCACAACGATATAACGTATAACGTTATGTAGCATTACGATATAACGTATAACGTTATGTAGCATTACGATATATCGTATAACATTACGTAGCATTACGATACAACGTGTAGCGTTATGTAGCATTACGTTATAACGTGTAACGTTATGTAGCATTACGACATAAAGTGTAACGTTATGTAGCATTACGATATAACGTGTAACGTTATGTAGCATTACGATATAACGTGTAACGTTATGTAGCATTACGATATAACGTATAACGTTATGTAGCATTACGATGTAACGTATAACGCTATGTAGCATTACGATATAGCGTATAACGTTATGTAGCATTACGATGTAACGTATAACGTTACGTAGCATTACGATATAACGTATATCGTTACGTAGCATTACGATATAACGTATAACGTTATGTAGCATTACGATGTAACGTATAACGTTATGTAGCATTACGATATAGCGTATAACGTTATATAGCATTACGATATAACGTATAACGTTGCGTAGCATTGCGATATAACGTATATCGTTACGTAGCATTGCGAAATAACGTATAACGTTACGTAGCATTACGATATAACGTATATCGTTACGTAGCATTACGAAATAACGTATAACGTTACGTAGCATTACGATATAACGTGTAACGTTATGTAGCATTACGATATAACGTATAACGTTATATAGTATTACGTTATAACGTATAACGTTATGTAGCATAACGATATAACGTATAACGTTATGTAGCATTACGATATAACGTATAATGTTATATGGTAATACGTTATAACGTATAACGATAGGTAGCATTACGATATATCGTATAACGTTATGTAGCATTACGATATAACGTATAACGTTATGTAGCATAACGATATAACGTATAACGTTATGTGGCATTATGATATAACGTATAACGTTATGTGGCATTACGATATAACGTATAACGTTATGTGGCTTTACGATATAACGTATAACGTTATGTAGCATTACGATGTAACGTATAACGTTATGTAGCATTACGATATAGCGTATAACGTTATGTAGCATTACGATATAACGTATAACGTTGCGTAGCATTGCGATATAACGTATATCGTAACGTAGCATTACGATATAACGTATAACGTTATGTAGCATTACGATATAACGTATAACATTATGTAGCACAACGATATAACGTATAACGTTATGTAGCATTACGATATAACGTATAACGTTATATGCTAATACGTTATATCGTATAACGATATGTAGCATTACGATATAACGTATATCGTTATGTAGCATTACGATATAACGTATAACGTTATGTAGCATAACGATATAGCGTATAACGTTATGTAGCATTACGATATAACGTATAACGTTGTGTAGCATTACGATATAGCGTATAACGTTATGTAGCATTACGATATAACGTATAACGTTATGTAGCATTACGATATAACGTATAACGTTATGTAGCATTACGATATAACGTATAACGTTATATAGTATTACGTTATAACGTATAACATTATGTAGCATGACGATATAACGTATAACGTTATGTAGCATTACGATATAACGTATAACGTTATATGGTAATACGTTATGACGTATAACGTTATGTAGCATTACGATATAACGTATAACGTTATATGGTAATACGTTATAACGTATAACGGTATGTAGCATAACGATATAACGTATAACGTTATGTAGCATTACGATATAACGTATAACGATGTGTAGCATTACGATATAACGTATAACGTTATGTAGCATAACGATATAACGTATAACGTTATGTAGCATTACGATATAACGTATAACGTTATGTAGCATTACGATATATCGTATAACATTACGTAGCATTACGATATAACGTGTAGCGTTATGTAGCATTACGATATAATGTGTAACGTTATGTAGCATTACGATATAACGTGTAACGTTATGTAGCATTACGATATAACGTATAACGTTATGTAGCATTACGATATAACGTGTAACGTTATGTAGCATTACGATATAACGTATAACGTTACATAGTATTACGTTATAACGTATAACGTTATGTAGCATAACGATATAACGTATAACTTTATGTAGCATTACGATATAACGTATAACGTTATATGGTAATACGTTATAACGTATAACGTTATGTAGCATTACGATATAACGTATAACGTTATGTAGCATTACGATATAACGTATAACGTTATGTAGCATAACGATATAACGTATGACGTTATGTAGCTTTACGATATAACGTATGACGTTATGTAGCTTTACGATATAACGTATAACGTTATGTAGCATAACGATATAACGTATAACGATGTGTAGCATTACGATATAACGTATGACGTTATGTAGCTTTACGATATAACGTATAACGTTATGTAGCATAACGATATAACGTATAACGTTTTGTAGCATTAAGATATAACGTATAACGTTATGTAGCATAACGATATAACGTATAACGTTATGTAGCATTACGATATAACGTATAACGTTATATGGTAATACGTTATAACGTATAACGTTATGTAGCATTACGATATAGCGTATAACGTTATATGGTAATACGTTATAACGTATAACGTTATGTAGCATAACGATATAACGTATAACGTTATGTAGCATTACGATATAACGTATAACGTTATATGGTAATACGTTATAACGTATAACGTTATGTAGCATAACGACATAACGTATAACGTTATGTAGCATTACGATATAACGTATAACGTTATATGGTAATACGTTATGACGTATAACGTTATGTAGCAATACGATATAACGTATAACGTTATATGGTAATACGTTATAACGTATAACGTTATGTAGCATAACGATATAACGTATAACGTTATGTAGCATTACGGTATAACGTATAACGTTATGTAGCATAACGATATAACGTATGACGTTATGTAGCTTTACGATATAACGTATAACGTTATGTAGCATAACGATATAACGTATAACGTTGTGTAGCATTACGATATAACGTATGACGTTATGTAGCTTTACGATATAACGTATAACGTTATGTAGCATAACGATATAACGTATAACGTTTTGTAGCACTACGATATAACGTATAACGTTATGTAGCATAACTATATAACGTATAACGTTTTGTAGCACTACGATATAACGTATAACGTTATGTAGCATAACGATATAACGTATAACGTTATGTAGCATTACGATATAACGTATAACGTTATATGGTAATACGTTATAACGTATAACGTTATGTAGCATTACGATATAGCGTATAACGTTATATGGTAATACGTTATAACGTATAACGTTATGTAGCATAACGATATAACGTATGACGTTATGTAGCTTTACGATATAACGTATAACGTTATGTAGCATAACGATATAACGTATAACGTTGTGTAGCATTACGATATAACGTATGACGTTATGTAGCTTTACGATATAACGTATAACGTTATGTAGCATTACGATATAACGTATAACGTTATATGGTAATACGTTATGACGTATAACGTTATGTAGCATTACGATATAACGTATAACGTTATATGGTAATACGTTATAACGTATAACGGTATGTAGCATAACGATATAACGTATAACGTTATATGGTAATACGTTATAACGTATAACGGTATGTAGCATAACGATATAACGTATAACGTTTTGTAGCATTAAGATATAACGTATAACGTTATGTAGCATAACGATATAACGTATAACGTTATGTAGCATTACGATATAACGTATAACGTTATATGGTAATACGTTATAACGTATAACGTTATGTAGCATTACGATATAGCGTATAACGTTATGTAGCATAACGATATAACGTAAAACGTTATGTAGCATTACGATATAACGTATAACGTTATATGGTAATACGTTATAACGTATAACGTTATGTAGCATTACGATATAGCGTATAACGTTATATGGTAATACGTTATAACGTATAACGTTATGTAGCATAACGATATAACGTATAACGTTATGTAGCATTACGATATAACGTATAACGTTATATAGTATTACGTTATAACGTATAACATTATGTAGCATGACGATATAACGTATAACGTTATGTAGCATTACGATATAACGTATAACGTTATATGGTAATACGTTATGACGTATAACGTTATGTAGCATTACGATATAACGTATAACGTTATATGGTAATACGTTATAACGTATAACGGTATGTAGCATAACGATATAACGTATAACGTTATGTAGCATTACGATATAACGTATAACGTTGTGTAGCATTACGATATAACGTATAACGTTATGTAGCATAACGATATAACGTATAACGTTATATAGCATTACGATATAACGTATAACGTTATGTAGCATTACGATATATCGTATAACATTACGTGGCATTACGATATAACGTGTAGCGTTATGTAGCATTACGATATAACGTGTAACGTTATGTAGCATTACGATATAACGTGTAACGTTATGTAGCATTACGATATAACTTGTAACGTTATGTAGCATTACGATATAACGTATAAAGTTATGTAGCATTACGATATAACGTATAACGTTATGTAGCATTACGATATAACGTGTAACGTTATGTAGCATTACGATATAACGTATAACGTTACATAGTATTACGTTATAACGTATAACGTTATGTAGCATAACGATATAACGTGTAACGTTATGTAGCATTACGATATAACGTATAACGTTACATAGTATTACGTTATAACGTATAACGTTATGTAGCATTACGATATAACGTATGACGTTATGTAGCTTTACGATATAACGTATAACGTTATGTAGCATAACGATATAACGTATAACGTTATGTAGCATTACGATATAACGTATAACGTTATATGGTAATACGTTATAACGTATAACGTTATGTAGCATTACGATATAGCGTATAACGTTATATGGTAATACGTTATAACGTATAACGTTATGTAGCATAACGATATAACGTATAACGTTATGTAGCATTACGATATAACGTATAACGTTATATGGTAATACGTTATAACGTATAACGTTATGTAGCATTACGATATAACGTATAACTTTATGTAGCATTACGATATAACGTGTAACGTTATGTAGCAATACGATATAACATATAACGTTATATAGTATTACGTTATAACGTATAACGTTATGTAGCATAACGATATAACGTATATCGTTATGTAGCATTACGATATAACGTATAATGTTATATGGTAATACGTTATAACGTATAACGTTATGTAGCATTACGATATAACGTATAACGCTATGTAGCATTACGATATAACGTATAACGTTATGTAGCATAACGATATAACGTATGACGTTATGTAATATTACGATATAACGTATAACGTTATATGGTATACGTTATAACGTATAACGTTATGTAGCATTACGACATAACGTATAACGTTATATGGTAATTCGTTATAACGTATAACGTTGTGTAGCATTACGATTTAACGTATAACGTTATATGGTAATACGTTATAACGTATAACGTTATGTAGCATAACGATATAACGTATAACGTTATGTAGCATTACGATATAACGTATAACATTATGTAGCATAACGATATAACGTATAACGTTATATGCTAATACGTTATATCGTATAACGTTATGTAGCATTACGATATAACGTATAACGTTATGTAGCATTACGATATAACGTATAACGTTGTGTAGCATTACGATATAACGTATAACGTTATGTAGCATAACGATATAACGTATAACGTTATATAGCATTACGATATAACGTATAACGTTATGTAGCATTACGATATAACGTATAACGTTATGTAGCATTACGATATAACGTATAACGTTATGTAGCATAGCGATATAACGTATGACGTTATGTAGCATTACGATATAACGTATAACGTTATATGGTAATACGTTATGACGTATAACGTTATGTAGCATTACGATATAACGTATAACGTTATATGGTAATACGTTATAACGTATAACGGTATGTAGCATAACGATATAACGTATAACGTTATATGGTAATACGTTATAACGTATAACGTTATGTAGCGTAACGATATAACGTATAACATTATGTAGCATTACGATATAACGTATAACGTTATGTAGCATTACGATATAACGTATAACGTTATGTAGCATAACGATATAACCTATAACGTTATGTAGCATTACGATATAACGTGTAACGTTATGTAGCATTACGATATAACGTGTAACGTTATGTAGAATTACGATATAACGTATAACATTATGTAGCATAACGATATAACGTATAACGTTATATGCTAATACGTTATATCGTATAACGTTATGTAGCATTACGATATAATGTATAACGTTATGTAGCATTACGATATAACGTATAACGTTATGTAGCATTACGATATAACGTATAACGTTATGTAGAATTACGATATAACGTATAACATTATGTAGCATGACGATATAACGTATAACGTTATGTAGCATTACGATATAACGTATAACGTTATGTAGCATTACGATATAACGTGTAACGTTATGTAGCATTACGATATAACGTATAACGTTATATAGTATTACGTTATAACGTATGACGTTATGTAGCTTTACGATATAACGTATAACGTTATGTAGCATAACGATATAACGTATAACGTTGTGTAGCATTACGATATAACGTATAACGTTATGTAGCTTTACGATATAACGTATAACGTTATGTAGCATTACGATATAACGTGTAACGTTATATGGTAATACGTTATAACGTATAACGTTATGTAGCATAACGATATAACTTATAACGTTATGTAGCATTACGATATAACGTATAACGTTATGTAGCATAACGATATAACGTATAACGTTATGTATTATTACGATATAACGTATAACGTATTATGGTAATACGTTATAACGTATAACGTTATGTAGCATTACGATATAACGTATAACGTTATGTAGCATTACGATATAACGTATAACGTTATGTAGCATTACGATATAACGTATAACGTTATGTAGCATTACGATATAACGTATAACGTTATGTAGCATTACGATATAACGTATAACGTTATATCGTATTACGTTATAACGTATAACGTTATGTAGCATAACGATAGAACGTATAACGTTATGTAGCATTACGATATAACGTATAACGTTATATGGTAATACGTTATAACGTATAACGTTATGTAGCATAACGATATAACGTATAACGTTATGTAGCAATACGATATAACGTATAATGTTATATGGTAATACGTTATAACGTATAACGTTATGTAGCATTACGATATAACGTATAACGTTATATGGTAATACGTTATAACGTATAACGTTATGTTGCATAACGATATAACGTATAACGTTATGTAGCATAACCATATAACGTATAACGTTATGTAGCATTACGATATAACGTATAATGTTATATCGTAATACGTTATAACGTATAACGTTATGTAGCATTACGATATAACGTATAACGTTATAGGGTAATACGTTATAACGTATAACGTTATGTAGCATAACGATATAACGTATAACGTTATGTAGCAGTACGACATAACGTATAACGTTATATGGTAATACGTTATAACGTATAACGTTATGTAGCATTACGATTTAACGTATAACGTTATATGGTAATACGTTATAACGTATAACGTTATGTAGCATAACGATATAACGTATAACATTATGTAGCATTACGATAAAACGTATAACGTTATGTAGCATTACGATATAACGTATAACGTTATGTAGCATAACGATATAACCTATAACGTTATGTAGCATTACGATATAACGTGTAACGTTATGTAGCATTACGATATAACGTGTAACGTTATGTAGCATTGCGATATAACGTATAACATTATGTAGCATAACGATATAACGTATAACGTTATATGCTAATACGTTATATCGTATAACGTTATGTAGCATTACGATATAACGTATAACGTTATGTAGCATTACGATATAACGTATAACTTTATGTAGAATTACGATATAACGTATAACGCTATGTAGCATTACGATATATCGTATAACGTTATGTAGCATTACGATATAACGTATAACGTTATATAGTATGACGTTATAACGTATAACGTTATGTAGCATTACGATATAACGTATAACGTTATAGGGTAATACGTTATAACGTATAACGTTATGTAGCATAACGATATAACGTATAACGTTATGTAGCATTACGACATAACGTATAACGTTATATTGTAATACGTTATAACGTATAACGTTATGTAGCATTACGATTTAACGTATAACGTTATATGGTAATACGTTATAACGTATAACGTTATGTAGCATAACGATATAACGTATAACATTATGTAGCATTACGATATAACGTATAACGTTATGTAGCATTACGATATAACGTATAACGTTATGTAGCATAACGATATAACCTATAACGTAATGTAGCATTACGATATAACGTGTAACGTTATGTAGCATTACGATATAACGTGTAACGTTATGTAGCATTGCGATATAACGTATAACATTATGTAGCATAACGATATAACGTATAACGTTATATGCTAATACGTTATATCGTATAACGTTATGTAGCATTACGATATAACGTATAACGTTATGTAGCGTTACGATATAACGTATAACGTTATATGGTAATACGTTATAACGTATAACGTTATGTAGCATTACGATATAACGCATAACGTTATGCAGCATTACCATATAACGTATAACGTTATGTAGCATTACGATATAACGTATAACGTTATGTAGCATTACGATATAACGTATAACGTTATGTAGCATTACGATATAACGTATAACGTTATGTAGAATTACGATATAACGTATAACATTATGTAGCATGACGATATAACGTATAACGTTATGTAGCATTACGATATAACGTATAACGTTATGTAGCATTACGATATAACGTGTAACGTTATGTAGCATTACGATATAACGTATAACGTTATATAGTATTACGTTATAACGTATGACGTTATGTAGCTTTACGATATAACGTATAACGTTATGTAGCATAACGATATAACGTATAACGTTGTGTAGCATTACGATATAACGTATAACGTTATGTAGCTTTACGATATAACGTATAACGTTATGTAGCATTACGATATAACGTGTAACGTTATATGGTAATACGTTATAACGTATAACGTTATGTAGCATAACGATATAACTTATAACGTTATGTAGCATTACGATATAACGTATAACGTTATGTAGCATAACGATATAACGTATAACGTTATGTATTATTACGATATAACGTATAACGTATTATGGTAATACGTTATAACGTATAACGTTATGTAGCATTACGATATAACGTATAACGTTATGTAGCATTACGATATAACGTATAACGTTATGTAGCATTACGATATAACGTATAACGTTATGTAGCATTACGATATAACGTATAACGTTATGTAGCATTACGATATAACGTATAACGTTATATCGTATTACGTTATAACGTATAACGTTATGTAGCATAACGATAGAACGTATAACGTTATGTAGCATTACGATATAACGTATAACGTTATATGGTAATACGTTATAACGTATAACGTTATGTAGCATAACGATATAACGTATAACGTTATGTAGCAATACGACATAACGTATAAAGTTATATGGTAATACGTTATAACGTATAACGTTATGTAGCATTACGATATAACGTATAACGTTATATGGTAATACGTTATAACGTATAACGTTATGTTGCATAACGATATAACGTATAACGTTATGTAGCATAACCATATAACGTATAACGTTATGTAGCATTACGATATAACGTATAATGTTATATGGTAATACGTTATAACGTATAACGTTATGTAGCATTACGATATAACGTATAACGTTATAGGGTAATACGTTATAACGTATAACGTTATGTAGCATAACGATATAACGTATAACGTTATGTAGCAGTACGACATAACGTATAACGTTATATGGTAATACGTTATAACGTATAACGTTATGTAGCATTACGATTTAACGTATAACGTTGTATGGTAATACGTTATAACGTATAACGTTATGTAGCATAACGATATAACGTATAACATTATGTAGCATTACGATAAAACGTATAACGTTATGTAGCATTACGATATAACGTATAACGTTATGTAGCATAACGATATAACCTATAACGTTATGTAGCATTACGATATAACGTGTAACGTTATGTAGCATTACGATATAACGTGTAACGTTATGTAGCATTGCGATATAACGTATAACATTATGTAGCATAACGATATAACGTATAACGTTATATGCTAATACGTTATATCGTATAACGTTATGTAGCATTACGATATAACGTATAACGTTATGTAGCATTACGATATAACGTATAACTTTATGTAGAATTACGATATAACGTATAACGCTATGTAGCATTACGATATATCGTATAACGTTATGTAGCATTACGATATAACGTATAACGTTATAGGGTAATACGTTATAACGTATAACGTTATGTAGCATAACGATATAACGTATAACGTTATGTAGCATTACGACATAACGTATAACGTTATATTGTAATACGTTATAACGTATAACGTTATGTAGCATTACGATTTAACGTATAACGTTATATGGTAATACGTTATAACGTATAACGTTATGTAGCATAACGATATAACGTATAACATTATGTAGCATTACGATATAACGTATAACGTTATGTAGCATTACGATATAACGTATAACGTTATGTAGCATAACGATATAACCTATAACGTAATGTAGCATTACGATATAACGTGTAACGTTATGTAGCATTACGATATAACGTGTAACGTTATGTAGCATTGCGATATAACGTATAACATTATGTAGCATAACGATATAACGTATAACGTTATATGCTAATACGTTATATCGTATAACGTTATGTAGCATTACGATATAACGTATAACGTTATGTAGCATTACGATATAACGTATAACGTTATGTAGAATTACGATATAACGTATAACGTTATGTAGCATTACGATATATCGTATAACGTTATGTAGCATTACGATATATCGTATAACGTTATGTAGCATTACGATATAACGTATAACGTTATATAGTATGACGTTATAACGTATAACGTTATGTAGCATTATGATATAACGTATAACGTTATGTAGCATTACGATATAACGTATAACGTTATATGGTAATACGTTATAACGTATAACGTTATGTAGCATTACGATATAACGCATAACGTTATGCAGCATTACCATATAACGTATAACGTTATGTAGCATTACGATATAACGTATAACGTTATAGGGTAATACGTTATAACGTATAACGTTATCTAGCATATCGATATAACGTATAACGTTATGTAGCATTACGACATAACGTATAACGTTATATGGTAATACGTTATAACGTATAACGTTATGTAGCATTACGATATAACGTATAACGTTATATAGTATGACGTTATAACGTATAACGTTATGTAGCATTATGATATATCGTATAACGTTATGTAGCATTACGATATAACGTATAACGTTATATAGTATGACGTTATAACGTATAACGTTATGTAGCACTACGATATATCGTATAACGTTATGTAGCATTACGATATAGCTTATAACCTTATGTAGCATCACGATATAACGTATAACGTTATGTAGCATTACGATATATCGTATGACGTTATGTAGCATTACGATATAACGTATAACGTTATGTAGCATTACGAGATAATGTATAACGATATGAAGCATTACGATATAACGTATAACGTTATGTAGCATTATCATATAACGTATAACGTTACGTAGCATTACGATATAACGTATAACGTTATGTAGCATTACGATATATCGTATAACGTTATGTAGCATTACGATATAACGTATAACGTTATGTAGCATTACGATATAACGTATAACGTTATGTAGCATTACGATATAACGTATAACGTTATGTAGCATTACGATATAACGTATAACTTTATGTAGCATTACGATATAACGTATAACGTTATATCGTATTACGTTATAACGTATAACGTTATGTAGCATAACGATAGAACGTATAACGTTATGTAGCATTACGATATAACGTATAACGTTATATGGTAATACGTTATAACGTATAACGTTATGTAGCATAACGATATAACGCATAACGTTATGTAGCATTACGATATAACGTATAACGTTATATGGTAATACGTTATAACGTATAACGTTATGTAGCATTACGATATAACGTATAACGTTATGTAGCATTACGATATAACGTATAACGTTATGTAGCATTACGATATAACGTATAACGTTATGTAGCATTTCCATATAACGTATAACGTTATATGGTAATACGTTATAACGTATAACGTTATGTAGCATAACGATATAACGTATAACGTTATGTAGCATTACGATATAACGTATAACGTATTATGGTAATACGTTATAACGTATAACGTTATGTAGCATTACGATATAACGTATAACGTTATGTAGCATTACGATATAACGTATAACGTTATGTAGCATTACGATATAACGTTTAACGTTATATCGTATTACGTTATAACGTATAACGTTATGTAGCATAACGATAGAACGTATAACGTTATGTAGCATTACGATATAACGTATAACGTTATATGGTAATACGTTATAACGTATAACGTTATGTAGCATAACGATATAACGTATAACGTTATGTAGCATTACGATATAACGTATAAAGTTATATGGTAATACGGTATAACGTATAACGTTATGTAGCATTACGATATAACGTATAACGTTATATGGTAATACGTTATAACGTATAACGTTATGTTGCATAACGATATAACGTATAACGTTATGTAGCATAACCATATAACGTATAACGTTATGTAGCATTACGATATAACGTATAACGTTATATGGTAATACGTTATAACGTATAACGTTATGTAGCATTACGATATAACGTATAACGTTATAGGGTAACACGTTATAACGTATAACGTTATGTAGCATAACGATATAACGTATAACGTTATGTAGCATTACGACATAACGTATAACGTTATATGGTAATACGTTATAACGTATAACGTTATGTAGCATTACGATATAACGTATAACGTTATATGCTAATACGTTATATCGTATAACGTTATGTAGCATTACGATATAACGTATAACGTTATGTAGCATTACGATATAACGTATAACGTTGTGTAGCATTACGATATAACGTATAACGTTATGTAGCATTACGATATAACGTATAACGTTATGTAGCATTACGAAATAACGTATAACGTTATGTAGCATAACGATATAACGTATGACGTTATGTAGCATTACGATATAACGTATAACGTTATATGGTAATACGTTATAACGTATAACGTTATGTAGCATTACGACATAACGTATAACGTTATATGGTAATACGTTATAACGTATAACGTTATGTAGCATAACGATAGAACGTATAACGTTATGTAGCATTACGATATAACGTATAACGTTATATGGTAATACGTTATAACGTATAACGTTATGTAGCATAACGATATAACGCATAACGTTATGTAGCATTACGATATAACGTATAACGTTATATGGTAATACGTTATAACGTATAACGTTATGTAGCATTACGATATAACGTATAACGTTATGTAGCATTACGATATAACGTATAACGTTATGTAGCATTACGATATAACGTATAACATTATGTAGCATTTCTATATAACGTATAACGTTATATGGTAATACGTTATAACGTATAACGTTAAGTAGCATAACGATATAACGTATAACGTTATGTAGCATTACGATATAACGTATAACGTATTATGGTAATACGTTATAACGTATAACGTTATGTAGCATTACGATATAACGTATAACGTTATGTAGCATTACGATATAACGTATAACGTTATGTAGCATTACGATATAACGTATAACGTTATGTAGCATAACGATATAACGTATGACGTTATGTAGCATTACGATATAACGTATAACGTTATATGGTAATACGTTATAACGTATAACGTTATGTAGCATTACGACATAACGTATAACGTTATATGGTAATACGTTATAACGTATAACGTTATGTAGCATAACGATAGAACGTATAACGTTATGTAGCATTACGATATAACGTATAACGTTATATGGTAATACGTTATAACGTATAACGTTATGTAGCATTACGATATAACGTATAACGTTATGTAGCATTACGATATAACGTATAACGTTGTGTAGCATTACGATATAACGTATAACGTTATGTAGCATAACGATATAACGTATAACGTTATATAGCATTACGATATAACGTATGACGTTATGTAGCATTACGATATAACGTATGACGTTATGTAGCATTACGATATAACGTATAACGTTATGTAGCATTACGATATAACGTATAACGTTATGTAGCATTACGATATAACGTATAACGTTATGTAGCATTACGATATAACGTATAACGTTATGTAGCATTACGATATAACGTATAACTTTATGTTGCATTACGATATAACGTATAACGTTATATCGTATTACGTTATAACGTATAACGCTATGTAGCATAACGATAGAACGTATAAAGTTATGTAGCATTACGATATAACGTATAACGTTATATGGTAATACGTTATAACGTATAACGTTATGTAGCATAACGATATAACGCATAACGTTATGTAGCATTACGATATAACGTATAACGTTATATGGTAATACGTTATAACGTATAACGTTATGTAGCATTACGATATCACGTATAACGTTATGTAGCATTACGATATAACGTATAACGTTATGTAGCATTACGATATAACGTATAACGTTATGTAGCATTTCCATATAACGTATAACGTTATATGGTAATACGTTATAACGTATAACGTTATGTAGCATAACGATATAACGTATAACGTTATGTAGCATTACGATATAACGTATAACGTATTATGGTAATACGTTATAACGTATAACGTTATATAGCATTACGATATAACGTATAACGTTATGTAGCATTACGATATAACGTATAACGTTATGTAGCATTACGATATAACGTATAACGTTATGTAGCATTACGATATAACGTATAACGTTATGTAGCATTACGATATAACGTTTAACGTTATATCGTATTACGTTATAATGTATAACGTTATGTAGCATAACGATAGAACGTATAACGTTATGTAGCATTACGATATAACGTATAACGTTATATGGTAATACGTTATAACGTATAACGTTATGTAGCATAACGATATAACGTATAACGTTATGTAGCATTACGATATAACGTATAAAGTTATATGGTAATACGGTATAACGTATAACGTTATGTAGCATTACGATATAACGTATAACGTTATATGGTAATACGTTATAACGTATAACGTTATGTTGCATAACGATATAACGTATAACGTTATGTAGCATAACCATATAACGTATAACGTTATGTAGCATTACGATATAACGTATAACGTTATATGGTAATACGTTATAACGTATAACGTTATGTAGCATTACGATATAACGTATAACGTTATAGGGTAATACGTTATAACGTATAACGTTATGTAGCATAACGATATAACGTATAACGTTATGTAGCATTACGACATAACGTATAACGTTATATGGTAATACGTTATAACGTATAACGTTATGTAGCATTACGATATAACGTATAACGTTATATGCTAATACGTTATATCGTATAACGTTATGTAGCATTACGATATAACGTATAACGTTATGTAGCATTACGATATAACGTATAACGTTGTGTAGCATTACGATATAACGTATAACGTTATGTAGCATAACGATATAACGTATAACGTTATATAGCATTTCGATATAACGTATAACGTTATGTAGCATTACGATATAACGTATAACGTTATGTAGCATTACGATATAACGTATAACGTTATGTAGCATAACGATATAACGTATGACGTTATGTAGCATTACGATATAACGTATAACGTTATATGGTAATACGTTATAACGTATAACGTTATGTAGCATTACGACATAACGTATAACGTTATATGGTAATACGTTATAACGTATAACGTTATGTAGCATTACGATTTAACGTATAACGCTTTATGGTAATACGTTATAACGTATAACGTTATGTAGCGTAACGATATAACGTATAACATTATGTAGCATTACGATATAACGTATAACGTTATGTAGCATTACGATATAACGTATAACGTTATGTAGCATAACGATATAACCTATAACGTTATGTAGCATTACGATATAACGTGTAACGTTATGTAGCATTACGATATAACGTGTAACGTTATGTAGCATTACGATATAACGTATAACATTATGTAGCATAACGATATAACGTATAACGTTATATGCTAATACGTTATATCGTATAACGTTTGTAGCATTACGATATAACGTATAACGTTATGTAGCATTACGATATAACGTATAACGTTATGTAGAATTACGATATAACGTATAACATTATGTAGCATGACGATATAACGTATAACGTTATGTAGCATTACGATATAACGTATAACGTTATATGGTAATACGTTATGACGTATAACGTTATGTAGCATTACGATATAACGTATAACGTTATATGGTAATACGTTATAACGTATAACGTTATATGGTAATACGTTATAACGTATAACGGTATGTAGCATAACGATATAACGTATAACGTTATGTAGCATTACGATATAACGTATAACGTTATGTAGCATTACGATATAACGTGTAACGTTATGTAGCATTACGATATAACGTATAACGTTATATAGTATTACGTTATAACGTATGACGTTATGTAGCTTTACGATATAACGTGTAACGTTATGTAGCATTACGATATAACGTGTAACGTTATGTAGCATTACGATATAACGTATAAAGTTATGTAGCATTACGATATAACGTATAACGTTATGTAGCATTACGATATAACGTATAACGTTATGTAGCATTACGATATAACGTATAAAGTTATGTAGCATTACGATATAACGTATAACGTTATGTAGCATTACGATATAACGTATAACGTTATGTAGCATTACGATATAACGTGTAACGTTATGTAGCATTACGATATAACGTATAACGTTATATAGTATTACGTTATAACGTATAACGTTATGTAGCATAACGATATAACGTATAACGTTATGTAGCATTACGATATAACGTATAACGTTATATGGTAATACGCTATAACGTATAACGTTATGTAGCATTACGATATAACGTATAACGTTATGTAGCATTACGATATAACGTATAACGTTATATAGTATTACGTTATAATGTATAATGTTATGTACCATAACGATATAACGTATAACGTTATGTAGCATTACGATATAACGTATAACGTTATATGGTAATACGCTATAACGTATAACGTTATGTAGCTTTACGATATAACGTATAACGTTATGTAGCATAACGATATAACGTATAACGTTATGTAGCATTACGATATAACGTATAAAGTTATATGGTAATACGGTATAACGTATAACGTTATGTAGCATTACGATATAACGTATAACGTTATATGGTAATACGTTATAACGTATAACGTTATGTTGCATAACGATATAACGTATAACGTTATGTAGCATAACCATATAACGTATAACGTTATGTAGCATTACGATATAACGTATAACGTTATATGGTAATACGTTATAACGTATAACGTTATGTAGCATTACGATATAACGTATAACGTTATAGGGTAATACGTTATAACGTATAACGTTATGTAGCATAACGATATAACGTATAACGTTATGTAGCATTACGACATAACGTATAACGTTATATGGTAATACGTTATAACGTATAACGTTATGTAGCATTACGATATAACGTATAACGTTATATGCTAATACGTTATATCGTATAACGTTATGTAGCATTACGATATAACGTATAACGTTATGTAGCATTACGATATAACGTATAACGTTGTGTAGCATTACGATATAACGTATAACGTTATGTAGCATAACGATATAACGTATAACGTTATATAGCATTACGATATAACGTATAACGTTATGTAGCATTACGATATAACGTATAACGTTATGTAGCATTACGATATAACGTATAACGTTATGTAGCATAACGATATAACGTATGACGTTATGTAGCATTACGATATAACGTATAACGTTATATGGTAATACGTTATAACGTATAACGTTATGTAGCATTACGATATAACGTATAACGTTATATGGTAATACGCTATAACGTATAACGTTATGTAGCTTTACGATATAACGTATAACGTTATGTAGCATAACGATATAACGTATAACGTTATGTAGCATTACGATATAACGTATAAAGTTATATGGTAATACGGTATAACGTATAACGTTATGTAGCATTACGATATAACGTATAACGTTATATGGTAATACGTTATAACGTATAACGTTATGTTGCATAACGATATAACGTATAACGTTATGTAGCATAACCATATAACGTATAACGTTATGTAGCATTACGATATAACGTATAACGTTATATGGTAATACGTTATAACGTATAACGTTATGTAGCATTACGATATAACGTATAACGTTATAGGGTAATACGTTATAACGTATAACGTTATGTAGCATAACGATATAACGTATAACGTTATGTAGCATTACGACATAACGTATAACGTTATATGGTAATACGTTATAACGTATAACGTTATGTAGCATTACGATATAACGTATAACGTTATATGCTAATACGTTATATCGTATAACGTTATGTAGCATTACGATATAACGTATAACGTTATGTAGCATTACGATATAACGTATAACGTTGTGTAGCATTACGATATAACGTATAACGTTATGTAGCATAACGATATAACGTATAACGTTATATAGCATTACGATATAACGTATAACGTTATGTAGCATTACGATATAACGTATAACGTTATGTAGCATTACGATATAACGTATAACGTTATGTAGCATAACGATATAACGTATGACGTTATGTAGCATTACGATATAACGTATAACGTTATATGGTAATACGTTATAACGTATAACGTTATGTAGCATTACGACATAACGTATAACGTTATATGGTAATACGTTATAACGTATAACGTTATGTAGCATTACGATTTAACGTATAACGTTATATGGTAATACGTTATAACGTATAACGTTATGTAGCGTAACGATATAACGTATAACATTATGTAGCATTACGATATAACGTATAACGTTATGTAGCATTACGATATAACGTATAACGTTATGTAGCATAACGATATAACCTATAACGTTATGTAGCATTACGATATAACGTGTAACGTTATGTAGCATTACGATATAACGTGTAACGTTATGTAGCATTACGATATAACGTATAACGTTATATGGTAATACGTTATAACGTATAACGTTATGTAGCATTACGACATAACGTATAACGTTATATGGTAATACGTTATAACGTATAACGTTATGTAGCATTACGATTTAACGTATAACGTTATATGGTAATACGTTATAACGTATAACGTTATGTAGCGTAACGATATAACGTATAACATTATGTAGCATTACGATATAACGTATAACGTTATGTAGCATTACGATATAACGTATAACGTTATGTAGCATAACGATATAACCTATAACGTTATGTAGCATTACGATATAACGTGTAACGTTATGTAGCATTACGATATAACGTGTAACGTTATGTAGCATTACGATATAACGTATAACATTATGTAGCATAACGATATAACGTATAACGTTATATGCTAATACGTTATATCGTATAACGTTATGTAGCATTACGATATAACGTATAACGTTATGTAGCATTACGATATAACGTATAACGTTATGTAGAATTACGATATAACGTATAACATTATGTAGCATGACGATATAACGTATAACGTTATGTAGCATTACGATATAACGTATAACGTTATATGGTAATACGTTATGACGTATAACGTTATGTAGCATTACGATATAAGGTATAACGTTATATGGTAATACGTTATAACGTATAACGTTATATGGTAATACGTTATAACGTATAACGGTATGTAGCATAACGATATAACGTATAACGTTATGTAGCATTACGATATAACGTATAACGTTATGTAGCATTACGATATAACGTGTAACGTTATGTAGCATTACGATATAACGTATAACGTTATATAGTATTACGTTATAACGTATGACGTTATGTAGCTTTACGATATAACGTGTAACGTTATGTAGCATTACGATATAACGTGTAACGTTATGTAGCATTACGATATAACGTATAACGTTATGTAGCATAACGATATAACGTATAACGTTATGTAGCATAACCATATAACGTATAACGTTATGTAGCATTATGATATAACGTATAACGTTATAGGGTAATACGTTATAACGTATAACGTTATATAGCATAACGATATAACGTATAACGTTATGTAGCATTACGACATAACGTATAACGTTATATGGTAATACGTTATAACGTATAACGTTATGTAGCATTACGATTTAACGTATAACGTTATATGGTAATACGTTATAACGTATAACGTTATGTAGCATAACGATATAACGTATAACATTATGTAGCATTACGATATAACGTATAACGTTATGTAGCATTACGATATAACGTATAACGTTATGTAGCATATCGATATAACCTATAACGTTATGTAGCATTACGATATAACGTGTAACGTTATGTAGCATTACGATATAACGTGTAACGTTATGTAGCATTACGATATAACGTATAACATTATGTAGCATAACGATATAACGTATAACGTTATATGCTAATACGTTATATCGTATAACGTTATGTAGCATTACGATATAACGTATAACGTTATGTAGCATTACGATATAACGTATAACGTTATGTAGAATTACGATATAACGTATAACGTTATGTAGCATTACGATATATCGTATAACGTTATGTAGCATTACGATATAACGTATAACGTTATAGAGTATGACGTTATAACGTACAACGTTATGTAGCATTACGATATAACGTATAACGTTATGTAGCATTACGATATAACGTATAACGTTATATGGTAATACGTTATAACGTATAACGTTATGTAGCATTACGATATAACGCATAACGTTATGCAGCATTACGATATAACGTATAACGTTATGTAGCATTACGATATAACGTATAACGTTATAGGGTAATACGTTATAACGTATAACGTTATCTAGCATATCGATATAACGTATAACGTTATGTAGCATTACGACATAACGTATAACGTTATATGGTAATACGTTATAACGTATAACGTTATGTAGCATTACGACATAACGTATAACGTTATGTAGTATTACGAGATAACGTATAACGATATGAAGCATTACGATATAACGTATAACATTATGTAGCATTACGATATAACGTATAACGTTATGTAGCATTATGATATAACGTATAACGTTACGTAGCATTACGATATAACGTATAACGTTATGTAGCATTACGATATATCGTATAACGTTATGTAGCATTACGATATAACGTATAACGTTATGTAGCATTACGATATAACATATAACGTTATGTAGCATTACGATATAACGTATAACGTTATGTAGCATTACGATATAACGTATAACGTTATGTAGCATTACGATATAACGTATAACGTTATGTAGAATTACGATATAACGTATAACGTTATGTAGCATTACGATATATCGTATAACGTTATGTAGCATTAAGATATAACGTATAACGTTATATAGTATGACGTTATAACGTATAACGTTATGTAGCATTACGATATATCGTATAACGTTATGTAGCATTACGATATAGCGTATAACGTTATGTAACATTACGATATAACGTATAACGTTATGTAGCATTACGATATATCGTATAACGTTATGTAGCATTACGATATAACGTATAACGTTATGTAGTATTACGAGATAACGTATAACGATATGAAGCATTACGATATAACGTATAACATTATGTAGCATTACGATATACCGTATAACGTTATGTAGCATTATGATATAACGTATAACGTTACGTAGCATTACGATATATCGTATAACGTTATGTAGCATTACGATATATCGTATAACGTTATGTAGCATTACGATATAACGTATAACGTTATGTAGCATTACGATATAACATATAACGTTATGTAGCATTACGATATAACGTATAACGTTATGTAGCATTACGATATAACGTATAATGTTATGTAGCATTACGATATAACGTATAACGTTATATCGTATTACGTTATAACGTATAACGTTATGTAGCATAACGATAGAACGTATAACGTTATGTAGCATTACCATATAACGTATAACGTTATATGGTAATACGTTATAACGTATAACGTTATGTAGCATAACGATATAACGTATAACGTTATGTAGCATTACGATATAACGTATAACGTTATGTAGCATTACGATATAACGTATAACGTTATATCGTATTACGTTATAACGTATAACGTTATGTAGCATAACGATAGAACGTATAACGTTATGTAGCATTACCATATAACGTATAACGTTATATGGTAATACGTTATAACGTATAACGTTATGTAGCATAACGATAGAACGTATAACGTTATGTAGCATTACCATATAACGTATAACGTTATATGGTAATACGTTATAACGTATAACGTTATGTAGCATAACGATATAACGTATAACGTTATGTCGCATTATGATATAACGTATAACGTTACGTAGCATTACGATATAACGTATAACGTTATGTAGCATTACGATATATCGTATAACGTTATGTAGCATTACGATATAACGTATAACGTTATGTAGCATTACGATATAACATATAACGTTATGTAGCATTACGATATAACGTATAACGTTATGTAGCATTACGATATAACGTATAACGTTATGTAGAATTACGATATAACGTATAACGTTATATCGTATTACGTTATAACGTATAACGTTATATAGTATGACGTTATAACGTATAACGTTATGTAGCATTACGATATATCGTATAACGTTATGTAGCATTACGATATAGCGTATAACGTTATGTAGCATTACGATATAACGTATAACGTTATGTAGCATTACGATATATCGTATAACGTTATGTAGCATTACGATATAACGTATAACGTTATGTAGTATTACGAGATAACGTATAACGATATGAAGCATTACGATATAACGTATAACATTATGTAGCATTACGATATAACGTATAACGTTATATGGTAATACGTTATAACGTATAACGTTATGTAGCATAACGATAGAACGTATAACGTTATGTAGCATTACCATATAACGTATAACGTTATATGGTAATACGTTATAACGTATAACGTTATGTAGCATAACGATATAACGTATAACGTTATGTAGCATTACGATGTAACGTATAACGTTATATGGTAATACGTTATAACGTATAACGTTATGTAGCATTACGATATAACGTATAACGTTATGTAGCATTACGATATAACGTATAACGTTATGTAGCATTACGACATAACGTATAACGTTATATGGTAATACGTTATAACGTATAACGTTATGTAGCATTACGATTTAACGTATAACGTTTTATGGTAATACGTTATAACGTATAACGTTATGTAGCATTACGATATAACGTATAACGTTATGTAGCATTACGATATAACGTATAATGTTATGTAGCATTACGATATAACGTATAACGTTATATCGTATTACGTTATAACGTATAACGTTATGTAGCATAACGATAGAACGTATAACGTTATGTAGCATTACCATATAACGTATAACGTTATATGGTAATACGTTATAACGTATAACGTTATGTAGCATAACGATATAACGTATAACGTTATGTAGCATAACGATATAACGTATAACGTTATGTAGCATTATGATATAACGTATAACGTTACGTAGCATTACGATATAACGTATAACGTTATGTAGCATTACGATATATCGTATAACGTTATGTAGCATTACGATATAACGTATAACGTTATGTAGCATTACGATATAACATATAACGTTATGTAGCATTACGATATAACGTATAACGTTATGTAGCATTACGATATAACGTATAACGTTATGTAGAATTACGATATAACGTATAACGTTATATCGTATTACGTTATAACGTATAACGTTATGTAGCATAACGATAGAACGTATAACGTTATGTAGCATTACCATATAACGTATAACGTTATATGGTAATACGTTATAACGTATAACGTTATGTAGCATAACGATATAACGTATAACGTTATGTAGCATTACGATATAACGTATAACGTTATATGGTAATACGTTATAACGTATAACGTTATGTAGCATTACTATATATCGTATAACGTTATATGGTAATACGTTATAACGTATAACGTTATGTAGCATAACGATATAACGTATAACGTTATGTAGCATTACGATATAACGTATAACGTTATGTAGCATTACGATATAACGTATAACGTTATGTAGCATTACGATATAACGTATAATGTTATGTAGCATTACGATATAACGTATAACGTTATATCGTATTACGTTATAACGTATAACGTTATGTAGCATAACGATAGAACGTATAACGTTATGTAGCATTACCATATAACGTATAACGTTATATGGTAATACGTTATAACGTATAACGTTATGTAGCATAACGATATAACGTATAACGTTATGTAGCATTACGATATAACGTATAACGTTATGTAGCATTACGATATAACGTATAACGTTATATCGTATTACGTTATAACGTATAACGTTATGTAGCATAACGATAGAACGTATAACGTTATGTAGCATTACCATATAACGTATAACGTTATATGGTAATACGTTATAACGTATAACGTTATGTAGCATAACGATATAACGTATAACGTTATGTAGCATTACGATATAACGTATAACGTTATGTAGCATTACGATATAACGTATAACGTTATATCGTATTACGTTATAACGTATAACGTTATGTAGCATAACGATAGAACGTATAACGTTATGTAGCATTACGATATATCGTATAACGTTATGTAGCATTACGATATAACGTATAACGTTATGTAGCATTACGATATAACATATAACGTTATGTAGCATAACGATATAACCTATAACGTTATGTAGCATTACGATATAACGTGTAACGTTATATGGTAATACGTTATAACGTATAACGTTATGTAGCATAACGATATAACGTATAACGTTATGTAGCATTACGATATAACGTATAACGTTATGTAGCATTACGATATAACGTATAACGTTATGTAGCATTATGATATATCGTATAACGTTACGTAGCATTACGATATAACGTATAACGTTATGTAGCATTACGATATATCGTATAACGTTATGTAGCATTACGATATAACGTATAACGTTATGTAGCATTACGATATAACATATAACGTTATGTAGCATAACGATATAACCTATAACGTTATGTAGCATTACGATATAACGTGTAACGTTATGTAGCATTACGATATAACGTGTAACGTTATGTAGCATTACGATATAACGTATAACATTATGTAGCATTACGATATACCGTATAACGTTATGTAGCATTATGATATAACGTATAACGTTACGTAGCATTACGATATAACGTATAACGTTATGTAGCATTACGATATATCGTATAACGTTATGTAGCATTACGATATAACGTATAACGTTATGTAGCATTACGATATAACATATAACGTTATGTAGCATTACGATATAACGTATAACGTTATGTAGCATTACGATATAACGTATAATGTTATGTAGCATTACGATATAACGTATAACGTTATATCGTATTACGTTATAACGTATAACGTTATGTAGCATAACGATAGAACGTATAACGTTATGTAGCATTACCATATAACGTATAACGTTATATGGTAATACGTTATAACGTATAACGTTATGTAGCATAACGATATAACGTATAACGTTATGTAGCATTACGATATAACGTATAACGTTATGTAGCATTACGATATAACGTATAACGTTATATCGTATTACGTTATAACGTATAACGTTATGTAGCATAACGATAGAACGTATAACGTTATGTAGCATTACCATATAACGTATAACGTTATATGGTAATACGTTATAACGTATAACGTTATGTAGCATAACGATAGAACGTATAACGTTATGTAGCATTACCATATAACGTATAACGTTATATGGTAATACGTTATAACGTATAACGTAATGTAGCATAACGATATAACGTATAACGTTATGTAGCATTATGATATAACGTATAACGTTACGTAGCATTACGATATAACGTATAACGTTATATCGTATTACGTTATAACGTATAACGTTATGTAGCATAACGATAGAACGTATAACGTTATGTAGCATTACCATATAACGTATAACGTTATATGGTAATACGTTATAACGTATAACGTTATGTAGCATAACGATATAACGTATAACGTTATGTAGCATTACGATATAACGTATAACGTTATGTAGCATTACGATATAACGTATAACGTTATATCGTATTACGTTATAACGTATAACGTTATGTAGCATAACGATAGAACGTATAACGTTATGTAGCATTACGATATATCGTATAACGTTATGTAGCATTACGATATAACGTATAACGTTATGTAGCATTACGATATAACATATAACGTTATGTAGCATAACGATATAACCTATAACGTTATGTAGCATTACGATATAACGTGTAACGTTATATGGTAATACGTTATAACGTATAACGTTATGTAGCATAACGATATAACGTATAACGTTATGTAGCATTACGATATAACGTATAACGTTATGTAGCATTACGATATAACGTATAACGTTATGTAGCATTATGATATATCGTATAACGTTACGTAGCATTACGATATAACGTATAACGTTATGTAGCATTACGATATATCGTATAACGTTATGTAGCATTACGATATAACGTATAACGTTATGTAGCATTACGATATAACATATAACGTTATGTAGCATAACGATATAACCTATAACGTTATGTAGCATTACGATATAACGTGTAACGTTATGTAGCATTACGATATAACGTGTAACGTTATGTAGCATTACGATATAACGTATAACATTATGTAGCATTACGATATACCGTATAACGTTATGTAGCATTATGATATAACGTATAACGTTACGTAGCATTACGATATAACGTATAACGTTATGTAGCATTACGATATATCGTATAACGTTATGTAGCATTACGATATAACGTATAACGTTATGTAGCATTACGATATAACATATAACGTTATGTAGCATTACGATATAACGTATAACGTTATGTAGCATTACGATATAACGTATAATGTTATGTAGCATTACGATATAACGTATAACGTTATATCGTATTACGTTATAACGTATAACGTTATGTAGCATAACGATAGAACGTATAACGTTATGTAGCATTACCATATAACGTATAACGTTATATGGTAATACGTTATAACGTATAACGTTATGTAGCATAACGATATAACGTATAACGTTATGTAGCATTACGATATAACGTATAACGTTATGTAGCATTACGATATAACGTATAACGTTATATCGTATTACGTTATAACGTATAACGTTATGTAGCATAACGATAGAACGTATAACGTTATGTAGCATTACCATATAACGTATAACGTTATATGGTAATACGTTATAACGTATAACGTTATGTAGCATAACGATAGAACGTATAACGTTATGTAGCATTACCATATAACGTATAACGTTATATGGTAATACGTTATAACGTATAACGTTATGTAGCATAACGATATAACGTATAACGTTATGTAGCATTATGATATAACGTATAACGTTACGTAGCATTACGATATAACGTATAACGTTATGTAGCATTACGATATATCGTATAACGTTATGTAGCATTACGATATAACGTATAACGTTATGTAGCATTACGATATAACATATAACGTTATGTAGCATTACGATATAACGTATAACGTTATGTAGCATTACGATATAACGTATAACGTTATGTAGAATTACGATATATCGTATAACGTTATATCGTATTACGTTATAACGTATAACGTTATGTAGCATAACGATAGAACGTATAACGTTATGTAGCATTACCATATAACGTATAACGTTATATGGTAATACGTTATAACGTATAACGTTATGTAGCATAACGATATAACGTATAACGTTATGTAGCATTACGATATAACGTATAACGTTATATGGTAATACGTTATAACGTATAACGTTATGTAGCATAACGATAGAACGTATAACGTTATGTAGCATTACCATATAACGTATAACGTTATATGGTAATACGTTATAACGTATAACGTTATGTAGCATAACGATATAACGTATAACGTTATGTAGCATTACGATGTAACGTATAACGTTATATGGTAATACGTTATAACGTATAACGTTATGTAGCATTACGATATAACGTATAACGTTATGTAGCATTACGATATAACGTATAACGTTATGTAGCATTACGACATAACGTATAACGTTATATGGTAATACGTTATAACGTATAACGTTATGTAGCATTACGATTTAACGTATAACGTTTTATGGTAATACGTTATAACGTATAACGTTATGTAGCATTACGATATAACGTATAACGTTATGTAGAATTACGATATAACGTATAACGTTATGTAGCATTACGATATATCGTATAACGTTATGTAGCATTACGATATAACGTATAACGTTATAGAGTATGACGTTATAACGTACAACGTTATGTAGCATTACGATATAACGTATAACGTTATGTAGCATTACGATATAACGTATAACGTTATATGGTAATACGTTATAACGTATAACGTTATGTAGCATTACGATATAACGCATAACGTTATGCAGCATTACGATATAACGTATAACGTTATGTAGCATTACGATATAACGTATAACGTTATAGGGTAATACGTTATAACGTATAACGTTATCTAGCATATCGATATAACGTATAACGTTATGTAGCATTACGACATAACGTATAACGTTATATGGTAATACGTTATAACGTATAACGTTATGTAGCATTACGATTTAACGTATAACGTTATATGGTAATACGTTATAACGTATAACGTTATGTAGCATTACGATATAACGTATAACGTTATGTAGCACTACGATATAACGTATAACGTTATGTAGCATAACGATATAACCTATAACGTTATATAGCTTTAAGATATAACGTATAACGTTATGTAGCATTACGATATATCGTATAACGTTATGTAGCATTACGATATAACGTGTAACGTTATGTAGCATTACGATATAACGTGTAACGTTATGTAGCATTACGATATAACGTATAACATTATGTAGCATAACGATATAACGTATAACGTTATATACTAATACGTTATATCGTATAACGTTATGTAGCATTACGATATAACGTATAACGTTATGTAGCATTACGATATAACGTATAACGTTATGTAGAATTACGATATAACGTATAACGTTATGTAGCATTACGATATATCGTATAACGTTATGTAGCATTAAGATATAACGTATAACGTTATATAGTATGACGTTATAACGTATAACGTTATGTAGCATTACGATATATCGTATAACGTTATGTAGCATTACGATATAGCGTATAACGTTATGTAGCATTACGATATAACGTATAACGTTATGTAGCATTACGATATATCGTATAACGTTATGTAGCATTACGATATAACGTATAACGTTATGTAGTATTACGAGATAACGTATAACGATATGAAGCATTACGATATAACGTATAACATTATGTAGCATTACGATATAACGTATAACGTTATGTAGCATTATGATATAACGTATAACGTTACGTAGCATTACGATATAACGTGTAACGTTATGTAGCATTACGATATAACGTATAACGTTATGTAGCATTACGATATGACGTATAACGTTATGTAGCATAACGATATAACGTATAACGTTATGTAGCATTACGATATAACGTATAACGTTATGTAGCATTACGATATAACGTATAACGTTATGTAGCATTACGATATAACGTATAACGTTATGTAGCATTATGATATAACGTATAACGTTACGTAGCATTACGATATAACGTATAACGTTATGTAGCATTACGATATATCGTATAACGTTATGTAGCATTACGATATAACGTATAACGTTATGTAGCATTACGATATAACGTATAACGTTATGTAGCATTACGATATAACGTATAACGTTATGTAGCATTACGATATAACGTATAATGTTATGTAGCATTACGATATAACGTATAACGTTATATCGTATTACGTTATAACGTATAACGTTATGTAGCATAACGATAGAACGTATAACGTTATGTAGCATTACCATATAACGTATAACGTTATATGGTAATACGTTATAACGTATAACGTTATGTAGCATAACGATATAACGTATAACGTTATGTAGCATTACGATATAACGTATAACGTTATGTAGCATTACGATATAACGTATAACGTTATATCGTATTACGTTATAACGTATAACGTTATGTAGCATAACGATAGAACGTATAACGTTATGTAGCATTACCATATAACGTATAACGTTATATGGTAATACGTTATAACGTATAACGTTATGTAGCATAACGATAGAACGTATAACGTTATGTAGCATTACCATATAACGTATAACGTTATATGGTAATACGTTATAACGTATAACGTTATGTAGCATAACGATATAACGTATAACGTTATGTAGCATAACGATATAACGTATAACGTTATGTAGCATTATGATATACGTATAACGTTACGTAGCCTTACGATATAACGTATAACGTTATGTAGCATTACGATATATCGTATAACGTTATGTAGCATTACGATATAACGTATAACGTTATGTAGCATTACGATATAACATATAACGTTATGTAGCATTACGATATAACGTATAACGTTATGTAGCATTACGATATAACGTATAACGTTATGTAGAATTACGATATAACGTATAACGTTATATCGTATTACGTTATAACGTATAACGTTATGTAGCATAACGATAGAACGTATAACGTTATGTAGCATTACCATATAACGTATAACGTTATATGGTAATACGTTATAACGTATAACGTTATGTAGCATAACGATATAACGTATAACGTTATGTAGCATTACGATATAACGTATAACGTTATATGGTAATACGTTATAACGTATAACGTTATGTAGCATTACTATATATCGTATAACGTTATATGGTAATACGTTATAACGTATAACGTTATGTAGCATAACGATATAACGTATAACGTTATGTAGCATTACGATATAACGTATAACGTTATGTAGCATTACGATAAACCGTATAACGTTATGTAGCATTACGATATAACGTATAATGTTATGTAGCATTACGATATAACGTATAACGTTATATCGTATTACGTTATAACGTATAACGTTATGTAGCATAACGATAGAACGTATAACGTTATGTAGCATTACCATATAACGTATAACGTTATATGGTAATACGTTATAACGTATAACGTTATGTAGCATAACGATATAACGTATACGTTATGTAGCATTACGATATAACGTATAACGTTATGTAGCATTACGATATAACGTATAACGTTATATCGTATTACGTTATAACGTATAACGTTATGTAGCATAACGATAGAACGTATAACGTTATGTAGCATTACCATATAACGTATAACGTTATATGGTAATACGTTATAACGTATAACGTTATGTAGCATAACGATAGAACGTATAACGTTATGTAGCATTACCATATAACGTATAACGTTATATGGTAATACGTTATAACGTATAACGTTATGTAGCATAACGATATAACGTATAACGTTATGTAGCAAAACGATATAACGTATAACGTTATGTAGCATTATGATATAACGTATAACGTTACGTAGCATTACGATATAACGTATACCGTTATGTAGCATTACGATATATCGTATAACGTTATGTAGCATTACGATATAACGTATAACGTTATGTAGCATTACGATATAACATATAACGTTATGTAGCATTACGATATAACGTATAACGTTATGTAGCATTACGATATAACGTATAACGTTATGTAGAATACGATATAACGTATAACGTTATATCGTATTACGTTATAACGTATAACGTTATGTAGCATAACGATAGAACGTATAACGTTATGTAGCATTACCATATAACGTATAACGTTATATGGTAATACGTTATAACGTATACCATATAACGTTATACGTTATATGGTAATGCTACATAACGTTATACGTTCTATCGTTATGCTACATAACGTTATACGTTATAACGTAATACGATATAACGTTATACGTTATATCGTAATTCTACATAACGTTATACGTTATATCGTAATGCTACATAACGTTATACGTTATATCGTAATGCTACATAACGTTATATGTTATATCGTAATGCTACATAACGTTATCCGTTATATCGTAATGCTACATAACGTTATACGATATATCGTAATGCTACATAACGTTATACGTTATATCGTAATGCTACGTAACGTTATACGTTATATCATAATGCTACATAACGTTATACGTTATATCGTTATGCTACATAACGTTATACGTTATATCGTTATGCTACATAACGTTATACGTTATAACGTATTACCATATAACGTTATACGTTATATGGTAATGCTACATAACGTTATACGTTCTATCGTTATGCTACATAACGTTATACGTTATAACGTATTACCATATAACGTTATACGTTATATGGTAATGCTACATAACGTTATACGTTCTATCGTTATGCTACATAACGTTATACGTTATAACGTAATACGATATAACGTTATACGTTATATCGTAATGCTACATAACGTTATACGTTATATCGTAATGCTACATAACGTTATACGTTATATCGTTATGCTACATAACGTTATACGTTATAACGTATTACCATATAACGTTATACGTTATATGGTAATGCTACATAACGTTATACGTTCTATCGTTATGCTACATAACGTTATACGTTATAACGTAATACGATATAACGTTATACGTTATATCGTAATGCTACATAACATTATACGTTATATCGTAATGCTACATAACGTTATACGTTATATCGTAATGCTACATAACGTTATACGTTATATCGTAATGCTACATAACGTTATACGTTATATCGTTATGCTACATAACGTTATACGTTATAACGTATTACCATATAACGTTATACGATATAGTAATGCTACATAACGTTATACGTTATAACGTATTACCATATAACGTTATACGTTATATCGTAATGCTACATAACGTTATACGTTATATCGTTATGCTACATAACGTTATACGTTATAACGTATTACCATATAACGTTATACGTTATATGGTAATGCACATAACGTTATACGTTCTATCGTTATGCTACATAACGTTATACGTTATAACGTAATACGATATAACGTTATACGTTATATCGTAATTCTACATAACGTTATACGTTATATCGTAATGCTACATAACGTTATACGTTATATCGTAATGCTACATAACGTTATATGTTAATCGTAATGCTACATAACGTTATACGTTATATCGTAATGCTACATAACGTTATACGATATATCGTAATGCTACATAACGTTATACGTTATATCGTAATGCTACGTAACGTTATACGTTATATCATAATGCTACATAACGTTATACGTTATATCGTTATGCTACATAACGTTATACGTTATACTCGTTATGCTACATAACGTTATACGTTATAACGTATTACCATATAACGTTATACGTTATATGGTAATGCTACATAACGTTATACGTTCTATCGTTATGCTACATAACGTTATACGTTATAACGTATTACCATATAACGTTATACGTTATATGGTAATGCTACATAACGTTATACGTTCTATCGTTATGCTACATAACGTTATACGTTATAACGTAATACGATATAACGTTATACGTTATATCGTAATGCTACATAACGTTCTACGTTATATCGTAATGCTACATAACGTTATACGTTATATCGTTATGCTACATAACGTTATACGTTATAACGTATTACCATATAACGTTATACGTTATATGGTAATGCTACATAACGTTATACGTTCTATCGTTATGCTACATAACGTTATACGTTATAACGTAATACGATATAACGTTATACGTTATATCGTAATGCTACATAACATTATACGTTATATCGTAATGCTACATAACGTTATACGTTATATCGTAATGCTACATAACGTTATACGTTATATCGTAATGCTACATAACGTTATACGTTATATCGTAATGCTACATAACGTTATACGATATATCGTAATGCTACATAACGTTATACGTTATATCGTAATGCTACGTAACGTTATACGTTATATCATAATGCTACAAAACGTTATACGTTATATCGTAATGCTACATAACGTTATACGTTATATCGTAATGCTACATAACGTTATACGTTATATCGTAATGCTACATAACGTTATACGTTATATCGTTATGCTACATAACGTTATACGTCATATCGTAATGCTCCATAACGTTATACGTTATACGTAATGCTACCTAACGTTACCCGTTATATCGTAATGCTACGTAACGTTATACGTATATATCATAATGCTACATAACGTTATACGTTATATCGTAATGCTACATAATGTTATACGTTATATCGTAATGCTTCATATCGTTATACGTTATCTCGTAATACTACATAACGTTATACGTTATATCGTAATGCTACATAACGTTCTACGATATATCGTAATGCTACATAACGTTATACGTTATATCGTAATGCTACATAACGTTATACGCTATATCGTAATGCTACATAACGTTATACGATATATCGTAATGCTACATAACGTTATACGTTATAACGTCATACTATATAACGTTATACGTTATATCTTAATGCTACATACCGTTATACGATATATCGTAATGCTACATAACGTTATACGTTATATCGTAATTCTACATAACGTTATACGTTATATCGTAATGCTACATAACGTTATACGTTATATCGTAATGCACATAACGTTATACGATATAACGTATTAGTATATAACGTTATACGTTATATCGTTATGCTACCTAATGTTATACGTTATATCGTAATGCTACATAACGTTACACGTTATATCGTAATGCTACATAACGTTACACGTTATATCGTAATGCTACATAACGTTATACGATATCTCGTAATGCTACATAACGTTATACGTTATATCTTAAAGCTATATAACGTTATAGGTTATATCGTTATGCTACATAACGTTATACGTAATATCGTAGTGCTACATAACGTTATACGTTATATCGTAATGCTACATAACGTTATACGTTAATAACGTATTACCATATAACGTTATACGTTAAATCGTAATGCTACATAACGTTATACGTTATAACGTATTACCATATAACGTTATACGTTATGTCGTAATGCTACATAACGTTATACGTTATATCGATATGCTAGATAACGTTATACGTTATAACGTATTACCCTATAACGTTATACGTTCTATCGTAATGCTACATAACGTTATACGTTATATCGTAATGCTGCATAACGTTATGCGTTATATCGTAATGCTACATAACGTTATACGTTATAACGTATTACCATATAACGTTATACGTTATATCGTAATGCTACATAACGTTATACGTTATATCGTAATGCTACATACCGTTGTACGTTATAACGTCATACTCTATAACGTTATACGTTATATCGTAATGCTACATAACGTTATACGATATATCGTAATGCTACATAACGTTATACGTTATATCGTAATTCTACATAACGTTATACGTTATATCGTAATGCTACATAACGTTATACGTTATAACGTATTACCATAAAACGTTATACGTTAAATCGTAATGCTACATAACGTTATACGTTATAACGTATTACCATATAACGTTATACGTTATGTCGTAATGCTACATAACGTTATACGTTATATCGTAATGCTACATACCGTTATACGTTATATCGTAATGCTACATAACGTTATACGTTATAACGTATTACATCTAAACGTTATACGTTACATCGTAATGCTACATAACGTTATACGTTATATCGTTATGCTACATAACGTTATACGTTATAACGTATTACCATATAACGTTATACGTTATATGGTAATGCTACATAACGTTATACGTTCTATCGTTATGCTACATAACGTTATACGTTATAACGTATTACCATATAACGTTATACGTTATATCGTAATGCTACATAACGTTATACGTTATATCGTTATGCTACATAACGTTATACCGTTATAACGTATTACCATATAACGTTATAACGTTATATGGTAATGCTACATAACGTTATACGTTCTACTCGTTATGCTACATACCGTTATACGTTATAACGTAATACGATATAACGTTATACGATATATCGTAATTCTACATAACGTTATACGTTATATCGTAATGCTACATAACGTTATACGTTATATCGTAATGCTACATAACGATATATGTTATATCGTAATGCTACATAACGTTATACGTTATATCGTAATGCTACATAACGTTATACCGATATATCGTACTGCTACATAACGTTATACGTTATATCGTAATGCTACGTAACGTTATACGTTATATCATAATGCTACATAACGTTATACGTTATATCGTTATGCTACATAACGTTATACGTTATAACGTATTACCATAAAACGTTATACGTTATATGGTAATGCTACATAACGTTATACGTTCTATCGTTATGCTACATAACGTTATACGTTATAACGTATTACCATATAACGTTATACGTATATGGTAATGCTACATAACGTTATACGTTCTATCGTTATGCTACATAACGTTATACGTTATAACGTAATACGATATAACGTTATACGTTATATCGTAATGCTACATAACGTTATACGTTATATCGTAATGCTACATAACGTAATACGTTATATCGTTATGCTACATAACGTTATACGTTATAACGTATTACCATATAACGTTATACGTTATATGGTAATGCTACATAACGTTATACGTTCTATCGTTATGCTACATAACGTTATACGTTATAACGTAATACGATATAACGTTATACGTTATATCGTAATGCTACATAACATTATACGTATATCGTAATGCTACATACGTTATAACGTTATATCGTAATGCTACATAACGTATATGTTATATCGTAATGCTACATAACGTTATACGTTATATCGTAATGCTACATAACGTTATACGATATATCGTAATGCTACATAACGTTATACGTTATATCGTAATGCTACGTAACGTTATACGTTATATCATAATGCTACATAACGTTATACGGTATATCGTAATGCTACATAATGTTATACGTTATATCGTAATGCTACATAACGTTACACGTAATATCGTAATGCTACATAACGTTACACGTTATATCGTAATGCTACATAACGTTATAGGTTATATCGTTATGCTACATAACGTTATATGTTATATCGTAATGCTACATAACGTTATACGTTATATCGTAATGCTACATAACGTTATACGATATATCGTAATGCTACATAACGTTATACGTTATATCGTAATGCTACGTAACGTTATACGATATATCATAATGCTACATAACGTTATACGTTATATCGTAATGCTACATAACGTTATACGTTCTATCGTAATGCTACATAACGTTATCGTTATATCGTTATGCTACATAACGTTATACGTTATAACGTATTACCATATAACGTTACACGTTATATCGTAATGCTACATAACGTTATAGGTTATATCGTTATGCTACATAACGTTATATGTTATATCGTAATGCTACATAACGTTATACGTTATATCGTAATGCTACATAACGTTATACGATATATCGTAATGCTACATAACGTTATACGTTCTATCGTTATGCTACAACCGTTATACGTTATAACGTAATACGATATAACGTTATACGTTATATCGTAATGCTACATAACGTTATACGTTATATCGTAATGCTACATAACGTTATACGTATATCGTTATGCTACATAACGTTATACGTTATAACGTATTACCATATAACGTTATACGTTATATGGTAATGCTACATAACGTTATACGTTCTATCGTTATGCTACATAACGTTATACGTTATAACGTAATACGATATAACGTTATACGTTATATCGTAATGCTACGTAACGTTATACGTTATATCATAATGCTACATAACGTTATACGTTATATCGTTATGCTACATTACGTTATACGTTATAACGTATTACCATATAACGTTATACGTTATATGGTAATGCTACATAACGTTATACGTTCTATCGTTATGCTACATAACGTTATACGTTATAACGTATTACCATATAACGTTATACGTTATATGGTAATGCTACATAACGTTATACGTTCTATCGTTATGCCTACATAACGTTATACGTTATAACGTAATACGATAAACGTTATACGTTATATCGTAATGCTACATAACGTTATACGTTATATCGTAATTGCTACATAACGTTATACGTTATATCGTTATGCTACATCACGTTATACGTTATAACGTATTACCATATAACGTTATACGTTATATGGTAATGCTACATAACGTTATACGTTCTATCGTTATGCTACATAACGTTATACGTTATAACGTAATACGATATAACGTTATACGTTATATCGTAATGCTACATAACATTATACGTTATATCGTAATGCTACATAACGTTATACGTTATATCGTAATGCTACATAACGTTATATGTTATATCGTAATGCTACATAACGTTATACGTTATATCGTAATGCTACATACCGTTATACGATATATCGTAATGCTACATAACGTTATACGTTATATCGTAATGCTACGTAACGTTATACGTTATATCATAATGCTACATACCGTTATACGGTATATCGTAATGCTACATAATGTTATACGTTATATCGTAATGCTACATAACGTTACACGTTATATCGTAATGCTACATAACGTTACACGTTATATCGTAATGCTACATAACGTTATAGGTTATATCGTTATGCTACATAACGTTATATGTTATATCGTAATGCTACATAACGTTATACGTTATATCGTAATGCTACATAACGTTATACGATATATCGTAATGCTACATAACGTTATACGTTATATCGTAATGCTACGTAACGTTATACGATATATCATAATGCTACATAACGTTATACGTTATATCGTAATGCTACATAACGTTAACGTTATATCGTAATGCTACATAACGTTATACGTTATATCGTTATGCTACATAACGTTATACGTTATAACGTATTACCATATAACGTTACACGTTATATCGTAATGCTACATAACGTTATAGGTTATATCGTTATGCTACATAACGTTATATGTTATATCGTAATGCTACATAACGTTATACGTTATATCGTAATGCTACATAACGTTATACGATATATCGTAATGCTACATAACGTTATACGTTCTATCGTTATGCTACATAACGTTATACGTTTATAACGTAATCCGATATAACGTTATACGTTATATCGTAATGCTACATAACGTTATACGTTATATCGTAATGCTACCATAACGTTATACGTTATATCGTTATGCTACATAACGTTATACGTTATAACGTATTACCAATAACGTTATACGTTATATGGTAATGCTACCTAACGTTATACGTTCTATCGTTATGCTACATAACGTTATACGTTATAACGTACTACGATATACGTTATACGTTATATCGTAATGCTACATAACGTTATACGTTATATCGTAATGCTACATAACGTTATACGTTATATCGTTATGCTACATAACGTTATACGTTATAACGTATTACCATATAACGTTATACGTTATATGGTAATGCTACATAACGTTATACGTTCTATCGTTATGCTACATAACGTTATACGTTATAACGTAATACGATATAACGTTATACGTTATATCGTAATGCTACATAACATTATACGTTATATCGTAATGCTACATAACGTTATACGTTATATCGTAATGCTACATAACGTTATACGTTATATCGTAATGCTACATAACGTTATACGTTATATCGTTATGCTACATAACGTTATACGTTATAACGTATTACCATATAACGTTATACGATATATAGTAATGCTACATAACGTTATACGTTATAACGTATTACCATATAACGTTATACGTTATATCGTAATGCTACATAACGTTATACGTTAAATCGTTATGCTACATAACGTTATACGTTATAACGTATTACCATATAACGTTATACGTTATATGGTAATGCTACATAACGTTATACGTTCTATCGTTATGCTACATAACGTTATACGTTATAACGTAATACGATATAACGTTATACGTTATATCGTAATTCTACATAACGTTATACGTTATATCGTAATGCTACATAACGTTATACGTTATATCGTAATGCTACATAACGTTATATGTTATATCGTAATGCTAACATAACGTTATACGTTATATCGTAATGCTACATAACGTTATACGATATATCGTAATGCTACATAACGTTATACGTTATATCGTAATGCTACGTAACGTTATACGTTATATCATAATGCTACATAACGTTATACGTTATATCGTTATGCTACATAACGTTATACGTTATATCGTTATGCTACATAACGTTATACGTTATAACGTATTACCATATAACGTTATACGTTATATGGTAATGCTACATAACGTTATACGTTCTATCGTTATGCTACATAACGTTATACGTTATAACGTAATACGATATAACGTTATACGTTATATCGTAATGCTACATAACATTATACGTTATATCGTAATGCTACATAACGTTATACGTTATATCGTAATGCTACATAACGTTATACGTTATAACGTATTACCATAAAACGTTATACGTTAAATCGTAATGCTACATAACGTTATCCGTTATAACGTATTACCATATAACGTTATACGTTATGTCGTAATGCTACATAACGTTATACGTTATATCGTAATGCTACATAACGTTATACGTTATATCGTAATGCTACATAACGTTATACGTTATAACGTATTACCATATAACGTTATACGTTACATCGTAATGCTACATAACGTTATACGTTATATCGTTATGCTACATAACGTTATACGTTATAACGTATTACCATATAACGTTATACGTTATATGGTAATGCTACATAACGTTATACGTTCTATCGTTATGCTACATAACGTTATACGTTATAACGTATTACCATATAACGTTATACGTTATATCGTAATGCTACATAATGTTATACGTTATATCGTAATGCTTCATATCGTTATACGTTATCTCGTAATACTACATAACGTTATACGTTATATCGTAATGCTACATACGTTATACGATATATCGTAATGCTACATAACGTTATACGATATATCGTAATGCTACATAACGTTATACGCTATATCGTAATGCTACATAACGTTATACGATATATCGTAATGCTACATAACGTTATACGTTATAACGTCATACTATATAACGTTATACGTTATAACGTAATACGATATAACGTTATACGTTATATCGTAATTCTACATAACGTTATAACCGTTATATCGTAATGCTACATAACGTTATACGTTATATCGTAATGCTACATAACGTTATATGTTATATCGTAATGCTACATAACGTTATACGTTATATCGTAATGCTACATAACGTTATCCGAATATCGTAATGCTACATAACGTTATACGTTATATCGTAATGCTACGTAACGTTATACGTTATATCATAATGCGACATAACGTTATACGTTATATCGTTATGCTACATAACGTTATACGTTATAACGTATTACCATATAACGTTATACGTTATATGGTAATGCTACATAACGTTATACGTTCTATCGTTATGCTACATAACGTTATACGTTATAACGTATTACCATATAACGTTATACGTTATATGGTAATGCTACATAACGTTATACGTTCTATCGTTATGCTACATAACGTTATACGTTATAACGTAATACGATATAACGTTATACGTTATATCGTAATGCTACATAACGTTATACGTTATATCGTAATGCTACATAACGTTATACGTTATATCGTTATGCTACATAACGTTATACGTTATAACGTATTACCATATAACGTTATACGTTATATGGTAATGCTACATAACGTTATACGTTCTATCGTTATGCTACATAACGTTATACGTTATAACGTAATACGATATAACGTTATACGTTATATCGTAATGCTACATAACATTATACGTTATATCGTAATGCTACATAACGTTATACGTTATATCGTAATGCTACATAACGTTATATGTTATATCGTAATGCTACATAACGTTATACGTTATATCGTAATGCTACATAACGTTATACGATATATCGTAATGCTACATAACGTTATACGATATATCGTAATGCTACGTAACGTTATACGTTATATCATAATGCTACATAACGTTATACGGTATATCGTAATGCTACATAATGTTATACGTTATATCGTAATGCTTCATATCGTTATACGTTATCTCGTAATACTACATAACGTTATACGTTATATCGTAATGCTACATAACGTTATACGATATATCGTAATGCTACATAACGTTATACGTTATATCGTAATGTTACATAACGTTATACGCTATATCGTAATGCTACATAACGTTATACGATATATCGTAATGCTACATAACGTTATACGTTATAACGTCATACTATATAACGTTATACGTTATATCTTAATGCTACATAACGTTATACGATATATCGTAATGCTACATAACGTTATACGTTATATCGTAATTCTACATAACGTTATACGTTATATCGTAATGCTACATAACGTTATACGTTATATCGTAATGCTACATAACGTTATACGTTATATCGTAATGCTACATAACGTTATATGTTATATCGTAATGCTACATAACGTTATACGTTATATCGTAATGCTACATAACGTTATACGATATATCGTAATGCTACATAACGTTATACGTTATATCGTAATGCTACGTAACGTTATACGTTATATCATAATGCTACATAACGTTATACGTTATATCGTAATGCTACATAATGTTATACGTTATATCGTAATGCTTCATATCGTTATACGTTATCTCGTAATACTACATAACGTTATACGTTATGTCGTAATGCTACATAACGTTATACGTTATAACGTATTACCATATAACGTTATACGTTATGTCGTAATGCTACATAACGTTATACGTTATATCGATATGCTAGATAACGTTATACGTTATAACGTATTACCCTATAACGTTATACGTTATATCGTAATGCTACATAACGTTATACGTTATATCGTAATGCTGCATAACGTTATGCGTTATATCGTAATGCTACATAACGTTATACGTTATAACGTATTACCATATAACGTTATACGTTATATCGTAATGCTACATAACGTTATACGTTATATCGTAATGCTACATAACGTTGTACGTTATAACGTCATACTCTATAACGTTATACGTTATATCGTAATGCTACATAACGTTATACGATATATCGTAATGCTACATAACGTTATACGTTATATCGTAATTCTACATAACGTTATACGTTATATCGTAATGCTACATAACGTTATACGTTATATCGTAATGCTACATAACGTTATACGATATAACGTATTAGCATATAACGTTATACGTTATATCGTTATGCTACATAATGTTATACGTTATATCGTAATGCTACATAACGTTACACGTTATATCGTAATGCTACATAACGTTACACGTTATATCGTAATGCTACATAACGTTATAGGTTATATCGATATGCTACATAACGTTATACGTTATATCGTAATGCTACATAACGTTATACGTTATATCGTAATGCTACATAATGTTATACGTTATATCGTTATGCTACATAACGTTATACGTTATAACGTATTACCATATAACGTTATACGTTAAATCGTAATGCTACATAACGTTATACGTTATAACGTATTACCATATAACGTTATACGTTATGTCGTAATGCTACATAACGTTATACGTTATATCGTTATGCTATATAACGTTATACGTTATAACGTATTACCCTATAACGTTATACGTTATATCATAATGCTACATAACGTTATACGTTATATGGTTATGCTACATAACGTTATACGTTATATCGTTATGCTACATAACGTTATACGTTATATCGTAATGCTACGATAACGTTACACGTTATATCGTAATGCTACATAACGTTACACGTTATATCGTAAAGCTACATAACGTCATACGTTATAACGTAATACTATATAACGTTATACGTTATATCGTAATGCTACATAACGTTACACGTTATATCGTAATGCTACATAACGTTATACGTTATATCGTAATGCTACATAACGTTATACGTTATATCGTTATGCTACATACCGTTATACGTTATAACGTATTACCATATAACGTTATACGTTATAACGTATTACCATATAACGTTATACCTTATATCGTAATGCTACATAACGTTATACGTCATAACGTATTACCATATAACGTTATACGTTATATCGTAATGCTACATAACGTTATACGTTATATCGTCATGCTACATAATGTTATACGTTATATCGTAATTCTACATAACGTTATACGTTATATCGTAATGCTACATAACGTTATACGTTATATCGTAATGCTACATAACGTTATACGATATAACGTATTAGCATATAACGTTATACGTTATATCGTTATGCTACATAATGTTATACGTTATATCGTAATGCTACATAACGTTACACGTTATATCGTAATGCTACATAACGTTACACGTTATATCGTAATGCTACATAACGTTATAGGTTATATCGTTATGCTACATAACGTTATACGTTATATCGTAATGCTACATAACGTTATACGTTATATCGTAATGCTACATAATGTTATACGTTATATCGTTACGCTACATAACGTTATACGTTATAACGTATTACCATATAACGTTATACGTTAAATCGTAATGCTACATAACGTTATACGTTATAACGTATTACCATATAACGTTATACGTTATGTCGTAATGCTACATAACGTTATACGTTATAACGTATTACCATATAACGTTATACGTTATATCGTAATGCTACATAACGTTACACGTTATATCGTAATGCTACATAACGTTACACGTTATATCGTAATGCTACATAACGTTATAGGTTATATCGTTATGCTACATAACGTTATACGTATATCGTAATGCTACATAACGTTATACGTTATATCGTAATGCTACATAATGTTATACGTTATATCGTTACGCTACATAACGTTATACGTTATAACGTATTACCATATAACGTTATACGTTAAATCGTAATGCTACATAACGTTATACGTTATAACGTATTACCATATAACGTTATACGTTATGTCGTAATGCTACATACGTTATACGTTATAACGTATTACCATATAACGTTATACGTTATATCGTAATGCTACATAACGTCATACGTTATATCGTTATAATCTGATAGAGTGTGT